>JADANM010006225.1:2775680-2791087 GCA_026213755.1 Eurema hecabe
TGTTAAAGGAACGCATTCTTAAAGCGGCTCAAGTTAAGCCGACAGCAAAGTTATCTTCACTCCATTTTGGAGGCATTTTTTGTTCCCTATAGTAACTTATAAAGGTCCAAATAGATATATCTGTTACCAGGTACTTTATGTACGTGGGACCTTGGCGTTTCAAGGTTTCGGCAAGCACGCAGGATAATTCAGAGTTGAAGGTCACATTTTTCTTAATGTTGAATGAGATTCTGCGTACAATCGCTATTTGCGATAACACGAGTTAGGTTCCATTATAACTTGTATTTCTAGTTACTAATAGATAGAGTAGTAGAACCATAAACCTACTAAATGCTTGTTATTAAAAGCTTTAATTGAAAGCTCAGTTCCTGATTTTATTTCGTAATGGACCTTTAAGAATTCCTGTAAAGTTTATACTAGACTAGAAACTATCATTCCTCTTAAACGAATGCTTAATTATTGTCACAGCAATGCTTTTAAAGCTATTTGAATTCCCAGCTTAGTAACAAACTCTTCAACTTAAGACAAATATATTTAAACAACGAAAAGATGTAGCAACTTCCTATCTCAAAAAGGGAGTACTGGCCACTAACTACACATATAAATGAAACTGAAAATTAAACGCGCCTAATTTAGCTGTTTCTCAGGAGAATTTCATCCGGTTTCGCTAACCGGTTGTTTTACAATTGCGTCAAGCTTGTAAAATTTGGAAGTGATCAATTAGTATTGAACAGGGCAAGATCGGGCCCAAGCAACGTGGAGTAAGATGACGAGTAAATGTGACTATCTTTAACGAGCTTATTCACATTAATATAAAATTCCTTTGCTATTGTATTTTATTAGTGACTAGCCCTGTCCTGCGGTAGTACTCCTATTTATATGCATTAAATCACCATTGCCGGAACACTGAAACGCAACTTAAATTTAAGTACAACTTAAACCGGTCCGATTTGACAGTTCGCCATACAATTCTGTCAAAATTACGAGATTTAGGCGTGCTTCAATTTAATTTGCGTATGAGTAGGTATTTGGCCGTCTATCTAATAAAAAAACACATTTAAATAGGTTGCGTTTTAAAGATATTATTATATAGGAATAGAGATGTGAAGACGACTTTGTTTTACTTTTTTTTCGTACTTCAATTAAAATATTATTTGTAGGTACATCTCTGATTTCGGATCAGAGGTTCCTTATAGGTCATAAGTTTTAAGCTTAAATTAACTAAGTATGTGGTACATTTGATTTAAATTACTGTAACCTATACTATGACTGGTTTTACATACAAATGTTATTTTACATATCACTTATATAAGAAAAACATGATTGAATACAAACGAGTAAGAAGTTGTTACTTGAAGGGTACTTTACAAAACGTTCTTTTGCTATGCATCTGAAGTGTTATAGTGGTAATGAATAGGACATATTTTAAAAACCAAGAGTTCCTGTTTGAAGTTTGAAGATTACAAAAACCATTACAAATACTATAATAAGACGACTACATGGACACGCATTTACCAAGACTTTTTATCGTAATTTAAATAAGTGCTTTGGATGAAGAGATAACTTTCACACCTCTTACGGCCAAATACTCATACGCAAATTAAATTTAGGCACGCCTTAAGACTTGTAGTTTTGACAGAATTATATGGCGAACTGTCAAATCGGTCGGGTTTAAGTTGGACTTAAACTTAAGTAGCGTTTCAGTATTTCCGGCATTAATAAAGTAGGTTACACATTGTAAGCTGATGGAGAATCGCATTTCAATTTTACCTATAGTTTACGTAAATAAATAAAAATACCTACAAGCGATGTATGGGTATATTGCACATCATTTCCTACATCGAAATTAATAAGAACAATAAGTGCGTTTTTATAGCGGAAAGAAATAAAACGCACTGGCATTTTTCTGTACGCTTAAATCTTTATAACTGCGGAACCGAATTTCATGCTGTTATTTTATAAGATAGAATGATTCAAAAGAAAGGATTTTGTGCATAATACATGCATAAAAACAGGTATGACCGCGGGACGCTAGTAGACAGTAATAACGTAGTCATACGAGTTACACCTTTAATGGTTTACATTTCTCAAGAGTAAAAAAAAAATTGCTCGTGTATATATGACAAAGATTTTCAATCTCAAACGAAACTTAGGTTTCAGCATTCACGAACCAAAAGCCTTAATCAACATGAAGGTATTATTAGAAAAATATTCCAAAGTACCTTCACCTTGCAAATAAATACTTCCGCGGTACTTCTTTGAACTATTATAATAATGTTATTGTTTCAGAATCATCTGACCTGGTCAACGGAAGTTTGCGCGATTAGAATATCGCACCCACGATGCAATGTTTCATTCTTGTACTACTTAGTTATAATTATTTTATTTTATTTTTTATTGAGTTTTTTATACGTGACATAACCGGGTTAAAAGGTAAGTTATGTTACTCCGCGTTAAAGACTATTAGTATTCAAAATGCAACCAATTTTATTTTAAACTAGCTGACCCGTGCCCACTTAGTTGGGCATAATGTTAATAATAATAAACAACAAGGATAACTATTATCCTTTTCGGTTTTTTAAATAGCCTATGACACTCAGCAAATGTGGATTTCTATTGGTAGAAGAATTTTTAAAATCGGATCAGTAGATCCCGAGATTACCCCTTACAATTTAACAAACACACAAACTTTACGTCTTTATAGTATTAGTATCGATTATATGCTTGGATAGTGTTTCATTTTTTTTTGTAATTATTTTACTTTCTTTATTTAACTTTTTTAACCCGAATAGTTTTAGTTTCCGTGACAAAACCGGAATAAAAAGTTAGTGTATCTCATTGACGTTATAACAGACTACATGCGTGCGAATTTACAACAAACATTTTTTTTATTTCTATTAGGTACGTGAAAAAGTAATGAAAATCTTCAAGTAGGTAATATTGTTTTATATAACAGTTTAAATATACAGTTAATAAGAATGGCAAGTAGATATGTATATTAAAAAAACGATGAAAAGCTTTAAAAAAATCAACAGGTATAAAAAAACAGAACGGACTGTTTGCCTAATTATCTACAAACCGAATTAAGTTTAAACTACATTAATAACTTTAGCTTTTAAATATACCTATTGTAGGTATAACATATTTTCTTCAATCCATATTGGAACAACGCGTGGCCATCAAGTTTTTCAGACAACCTTAATTGCACGTGCTTCATAAAAGCTTATATTATCGACAAATAAATTGAATAAGCGATATACCAGTACCCAAAACATTTTTATAATTATTTTAATGTGATTAAAATAGACCTAACTTATCCTATTTATATTAATTATTAATGCTTCATAAAATTTCGACACATTACACCATAAATAAAAGCAAAATGTTTAAAAAACAGAAACACTTTTACGAAGCAAATAAGTTCGATAGTACTATAGTATTGTGGAATGCGAAATGAAAACGAAATTAAACTTACTTTCTGCGCCGGCTGGCTGTATTGCTATTGTCCGAAAGGATATTAAAGGATTCACCAAAAATCCGATATTGCAAATCATCATCCTCAATATTTTGATATTGCATCGCTTAAACACTAATTAAGATGCGTGCGACGAAATAAACCACCCTTATCATTACTTAAACTTTTTATCATCATTACAACACACTTATATTTAATTATAATTTACTCGCGACTTTATACATTTTATTTTATTTTACAGTTCCAAGTTTTTCCCGCCGATTGTATGTGGGTATAGACAATTTGTTTTTTTTTACCGCGACGCGACGTCTCACCGCCGTAGCGCGAAGCCGGACTGACTGAAGTCTGAACGAAACGTATGAGGCGCGAGTCGCGAGTCGCGACCGGCAATGTCCCTCGCCCCTTTCCGTTCCTTGTCGCGTACGTTTACAATAGGCTCAGGAGTCAGGATTAAAACTAAATTCCGCTTTTTTATCTGTATGTGTGATGATACGGATAAAAGTGACGAGTTTGTATTTTATGCAATGTTAGTAGGTATATCTTTTTATGTAATAGCAATATACATAAACAATATTGTAATTTAACTTAAGATAAATAATTAATTAATGCTACCCGCATTGCTATTACCGACTTAAGACCCGACTTAAGCTAAAGTCTATATTATATTTTTATTATAATTGGTTGTTTAAATATTTAAAAAGTGACATAGTGATATTATATTATAGTTTTATGATATAGCGGGCGATTGCATAAAAGTTCGCCTGATGCTAAAAGGTACAATCCCTAAGCTATATTATGCCTCGTTAATGTGTTGCCACTTGCCAGCCTAAATATTAGACCTTGTATACTTTAGAGTCGGCGGCTAAGTTCAAAACTTTTTTTCGTAAGATAACAATGTTAAAATTAAGTACTTACGGTTCTGTCTTAATAACATATTCTTCTTCTTCTTCCTCATTGTTTATTTTGGACTTCAAAACTTGCAGTCGTTCAATTTGAAATTGCAAATAAGATTTGGTAACCTTCTCTTCCATACTGAAAAAAAAAATGGATATTTAATGGTATCTATGGAAATATGGTTGTATAGATATTTGTTACTCTGTGACGTAAATACTACCGAATGGATTTTTCCGAAATTTAGCATCCAGGTAAATGAGACCCTTTTTTGCAAGGAGGAAATCCATTTACGCATACTGGCTTAATAGTCCAAGAGCTAGTAACATTTCTAACTAGCCCGCCCTTAGCACCTATGCCATTGGCCATGGCATTGTACATTTTCATTCTTAAACGTTTACTTAAGAACTCATATACCTAATTTTTAACTATACAGGACAAAGTTTATTTTACTTCATCTACTACTCTTTTGAACTCGCCTGTCATGTACTTCTGCTCATCGTAATCGCCTGTCATTTTTTTTTAATCTAAAATAAATAAACTTCGACCTTTCAAATTTTGAAACTTACAGAAACAAGTTTTAAAATTCAGTTTTTTTTACAGTTTGAAAAATAAAGGGGCTGATGACGTGCAGGGTTGGCGCCTGCCAGGTCATGGCTATTGCCTTTAGCATGCTATAAATCATAGGTATACAAATTTCTAGCCCTACAGGACAACCGTTACTCCCGGAGTTCACTAGCTCTCCAGCTATAACTTAGGGCAGCATAACTTTTTCATTCTAGCATAAATACAATTAAGAATAACCTTATTTAGTTTTGTCCGAATCCTAAGAGATAGCTTTTAATTGGTCATTTATTGTTAATTTTCTTTTTTTTTTTCTTTATAATTGCTGTTGACTATAATAATATAATATACAATTAAATAAAGTAAAGTAAAACCCCTCGATTTTACTCCACGGACCCCGTGATGGGCTTATATTCCGGTATCTTCATTGGTATGACACAAAGGCGTGTTTCCCTAAAAGTCCCTTAATAGTCGAAATGTCGTAAGTAAAAATATCAATGGGATTGGAACAGATTGATGTTTGTTTCTTAATCCTAATGGAACATGAACATGTGTAAACATAGGTTAATAACATAATGGATGTGTTTTTTTTTATTATTTATAATGCTATTTTATAGTTTGTTTTTCTTTCAGATGTCTTAAAAAATGGTACTATAGAAAGTTAAAGTTTACCGAAGCAAAGGTAAACATTATAATTACAATAATTAAATTTAAGGTTTAACTTTTATATCACACAAATACCTATTTAGGGTTACGTACCATAAGCTCCCTGTTATTAAAATTTCGCTGTCCGTCTAGCCGCTAGACTATAGTACCATATAGGTGAGTGTATCTCATGAATCGAAATGGCTAATTGAATTAATATAACAAAAATATCGATTCCAATAAATATTTATTTAGAGCTCTCATTCAACAAACGTAATTCTTTTGCCTATTTATAGATCATGATACAGAACCCTTTATGCGTGAGTCCAGCTCGCATTTAGTTTTCCTTCTCCAATCCTTATAAACCGGTATAATGTTTATAATTTAAAAATGTAATTAATTACATTAAGCATTATTAAAAAGTTATTTTTAAATGTGATAAAATAGATCGAAAATTTGTACATAGGTAAATATGTACGCAAATATGGTCAATGAATAGTCAAATAATCTGATTAAGAATTTTGTTACGTCATCATTAAGATATTGATGTACTCATATATTAAAAAATAAGTTATCTTATTACTTTTAATATATTCTCTTTAACTCATTAAAATGAGTCAGCATATTTTACTAAATAGAAACCATTTTTATTATGCCGTTGCCTTCTAATAGAATTCCTATAAAAGTTATGCGTAGGAAAAGCAATAATGAAACTACGATAGTACGATTACGAGAGATATATACGATTTATTTTTATACGAACTGAACTATACCGCGAACAGTAAAGAGTGACGTATGAAATAATGCATATACTCGCTTTTTTAAAGACTAACGAAAATAAATGCAATAAATACATATCGTTACATAGTTTTCTGAAATCTTAGAATGAATATCAAAACAACGTGAACTAAAATCTATTCCGATCGGTGCATTGCTCGAGTGATAGAAATTGCATAACCGTGAACGGCATTGAACTTATTTAACCATAGTCATACATTAGCCATTTGTATGATGTATCTCTTTCGTATTTAAGAACGTGTTTTAAAATAGAAAATGACAGGACGGATTCTCCTATTTTTAAACTAACAAATGTCAATTTAAAGCTATTTCAAAATATAAGCCGTTAAAATATTAAATTTGAAGATCGAACATGAAAGACGTTAAACGAATTCGTAGGTCAGTAAACACGCCAATACGTACATGTACGAACAATTATCCGCTTATATTTGTTACGATACTATTTAAAAAGAGTCTTATTTTCTAAAAAAACAAAGTGAAAATCAAAACAAATCACTTGAACTGTGTTATTTTGTGGTTATACGATGACGACATTATTGATCGCACACTTCATTCACATACCTTGATTTGGCATTTTTCTCCATATAATCAGCTTAATATTAGTATTCAAAACAAGTCAAATAATAAAATAAAATATGTAGTTCCTACAACTTAATTATTTCTATAAAAATATTACGATTAACACAGAGAATTCCTAAAATAAATAAATTTACGGGAAATAACCACTGTACGTTAATATTCGTTACAATCAAACCAGGACATCGGCCATCTCTATTTGCCCATATAATAATCTAGTATGTGAAAGAGATAGCAACATTATACCGTAAATAAACTTATCAGTATTCTTGTTTCATCAACCGCCATCTTTGTAGGAAGTCTGTTTTATTGTCTATGAAAAATTCTTGCCATTTTAGTAATAGAATATTAATAGCCTTTTATATAAAAAAAATAATAATTATCTTATTACTGTTGAATAATTGTTGATATGATTATTTAAAGCATTCAAAAAAATTGTTTGTATAAATGATTTTTAAAAATAAGTTGCTTTCGATAGATTGCTGTTTATTTATATTGAAAATCAATTGTAAATAGATTTAATAAACATCAAAGTCATATTAATATAAAAAATATAGGAAAATTAAATTATCCACTATAATATAAATGTCCTCGAAATGCATTCTTCAACTTAAAGATTAAATTCAAATAAAATTCAATAATTAACTGCTATCTTGCGCTACTTTTAACGTTAACCGTAATTTGTTTTTAGATTTAATGCTAAATGCTTAATATTCATGAAATTTCATAATAATAGTGTGATGACCACGTTTTTTACTATCGTCGTGGCATGTGTTCATATAAATAAATGAACATGCAATATTGTAGAATTATGAAACATTATAAGATTTTAACAAAAACGAAAGTATTAAAATACGTCTTAAAATGTGTAAATGATGCGGTTGCGGTATTAAACATTTAAATATGAGGGATCTTAGAGGTAGTATAGGAAGATATTTCTGTTGAATATTATTAATCATTGTAAAAGCTTGCATAAAATATTAATATTTTTATTTATTGATTAAATTAGCAATAACTTTATGTGGATAAAGCAACAATGTTGCAACAATGGCAAAGAATTAATGAAAAATCCAAAGACATCGACGTCTACTCTAATGTCAATTGTCATTCCATATTCAAATTGTCAAAATTCAAATAAATAAGTTGGCGCCAATCCACAAAATTTGCGAAAATAAATATGATATAGTTGTTTTAACTTTTATAAATAATACAATTTAGTAAAAATGAAGTTTCGAGCAGTTATGATTGATACTGGACCTATGCGGGAATTTACCAGTACCTGTTTTATTTTCACCTTGTTGTTTATGTTTCAAGAATGGTTTAATATTTTATTATGATATGTTATTTCAGATATTGTATCAACGATTTCAAAGCTCTCAAAGGAATGTATTCTAAGGCTGTCGTCTGACCAAATGTACTTTATTGTAAGTGAAGATAACAGTGGTCCTGCACCTCCTATGTTATGGTGTGAAATTCCACAAAATATGTTTTTTTCTGAGTATCAGATAGTCGGTGTGGATGATGAATATAAAGATATTTATTTAGGAATAGTATCAGGTGAGTATTATTATCGACAATAGCAGAAAAAGCTAATCCATTGCAAAACAGGCTTAAATTCAGACCTCTTGTATTACACTACATATTTGTGTATATTTGTACTAAATAATTTACTATATTAATGGAAGAACCTTAACAATTATATTAAATATAGTATTCAATAAAAACATTATATACTTTATACATACATTGGATCAAGTGATGCTATGTATGCTCCATAAAATTAATTGTTTACCATGTATCTTTTATCTTTGTTTTTTATAACATAGAAAATGTAATAGTTTTTTGATATATATAATATACTGTTTTATTTTATACAATTTAATATTTCAGCTAACTTATCAAGATCATTAATTACATTGAAATCTGCAAAATGCTTAAAAATGAAACTTACTAAGAAACAATGTCCATGTCTCACATTAGAAATTGAAATGGTAAGAAATTAAACTGCTATTGTTCTTGTTTTGCTAATAGTTTAGTTGTATGTTTTGGAAAAATATATATAAAATACTATACTGTGTAAAAATACATTCAAAGAACATACATTTGTATTATATACAGCTAACCCTAAAAAATAAAGTACCTCGGAACACTCTAATAGTACTCTTTTGATATTAATATTTTAAATTGGCTCAATAGACCCAATGCATCACAAGCTACCTCTACACTCTACAGTATCTTAGCATTGACTATAAAGTCCATAAAATGATATAAATGTGGGTTTGGCTCAAATATAGTAAATAGCTTTATGACAATGTTATAAAGTAAATATATAAGAACAAATGCATTAAATAAAAATATTAATATAGAATGCTTATTATGCAACCTTATTGCATTAATGTCTGTAAAATACTTCAATGATTATTAATAAATAATACTGAATGATCTTAAAACTATCAAATTGTCAGCCATCATCAACATCACAAGAGACCAGACAAGTGACACATGATATTCCAGTAGTTGTTATACCAAGAAAACTATGGAGTGAATTCCACGAGCCCCAAATTCCACAACCTCATGTAAGAATTACTATTAATAGTTTATTTTTTATAGTATATACTAGAACTAAACAAGCTTGTTCGTATTAAATTATGCTCAGATAACTGCTGATAGTGTAGAATGGTTTATTTTGGTAATATAGAATAATATCAAAATATTTTTTATATGTATGTATGTATGGAATTTGCTGTCTTTGCTAATTGATCATAGTATATTTTACCGGGGGTAGGTCTCTTTCGCAGGAGACCGACTGGGTGGGTACCCCCACAGTGCCAGACATTCTACCGCCTGAACAGTGACGTGAAAATGTCACTTTGCTCCGGTCTGAAGGGCACTGTAGCCCGCGAAATTACTGGGCTAATGAGTCTTAACATCTGACGACTCAAAGTGGGGAGCGTCGGTGTAGTGCACCCCTGCCCGGAGCAAAGTTCCGGGTAGCACTGCATTGGCTATGGGCTGGCGTTACTCTTACCATCAGGAGTGCGTCCAGCTCGTCTCCCCTCTTCATGTTATAAAAAAAATAAAATAAAAAATTGACTGACTTAAACATTAGCATAGCTTTTTAGAGTAGATTAACATTTAAGCGGTACTACTGAGAAATGGGTAAGGATTAGAGCATATATGCATATGTACTGCTTTCGAGGTTCATATTTTTATTTGAAGGATATACTCTTTTTAGCAATGTTTTGTTAAATATATGTACATACTATATCTTTACATATATTATGAATACTAATTGTTATCTAAACAGTGACACCTATATAATGTTTCTTACAGATATCAATAGAACTGCCCACATTAAAACAGCTACGCACTACAATAGACCGTATGAAGGCTATGTCTCCTGAAGTTGTGATCCGAGCTTCTGCTGAAGGCCGTCTTACTTTGCAAATCAAAACTGGTACCGCTAAAGTTTCTACAAGGTTTAGGGGCTTGAAAGTCGATGCTTTTGAGGGTTTGTATTATTGTTTTGATATATGTATAGTAAAGGAAAAATATAACAACTATTATGTCCCCAATAAAAGATATTTAAGATTCAAATGTTTCATACATTCCAGTTTGTAATTGGTACTGCTGATATACTGATAGTATTTATAATCTATGACTATAACATCATAAAATATTCAAATCTATACTAATATTATAAAGAAGTTAAGTTTGTGAGTTTGTTAAATTGTAAGGGGTAATCTCGGGATCTACTGAAGCAATTCAAAAAATTCTTTAAACCAATAGAAAGCCACATTATTGCTGATTGTCATAGGCTTTACAAAAAACCGAAAAGGATAATTATTTTTTTAAATTATGCCCGACAAAAGTTGGGCACAGGTCAGCTAGTATATATGATCTGTAGAGACTAAAGTTTTTATATTGGGGAGAACTTTTAACAATACTATAATAACTGCAAATTCCTTAAATGAGATCTCTTACCAAGTTTCAATATGTTACTAATAATTTACAAATAAGATATTTAAGGTTTTGATGAAATTTAATATTATATTATATTTAATTATATTTTTTCAGGACCCATTGCTCATTCCGATTCAGAAACAGAAAGTCAAACTAATGAAGATATGACCAAAGTTTGTTACTGTAGGGTGGACGCTAAAAAGTTCTCAATGTTCTTGAGTGCAGATCAAATTTCGCATAATAGAACTATTTGTGGTATAGTGCACAAGAAATTAGTTATCCTGTGTTTACAAACTGAAGAAAATGTGAAGTTACAGTGTTTTATTGCTGGGATTGTGTATTAAATGTAGTACTTAGTGATTTCTTGTATGTAATAATTACACGTAAGAATATGTGTATATAATGTCTGAAAATTAATTAATTACTAATAAGAAAAGTGTTATATGTAACCAAATTCGTTTTTGTATTTAACCTTAATTTGATGATTACAAGGGATTAAATTTAGATTTTCAGTCAGCTGTAAGCCCACAATTACCGAATTATGCAAAATTTATCCATGTTGTATAGAATAATTTATTCATGTAGTACAAATGAATTTTACACAATAATTCTGAGATGAAATCATTCCTAGATAGTCATAGTACTTTGAGACAATAAAAATTAGGGGTATACTATAATGGTAAACTAAAGTCAAAGTCAAAAGTATCTTTATTCAACTAGGCTACATTGCGAATTTCTTAAAATGGTCTCGCAATGAGTTGTACTATTATGCACAAATTTAAGTGACCCACCATGAATATGTTGCTTTTGAAAAAATACACAGTTTAAGCTATAATGGGTATAAATTATCAGAATGTTGTATACTAAAAATAAAAGATAGGTTTCTGATCTGAATCACATTTATTTTTAATTAATTAACAAACTAAACAAATCATACTGCTTCACAAATGTTGCTGTTTCTAATTAAAGAAATTTGAACATTACAATAATAAAGACAATGTTTTATTACAAAAATAACAGTAAACATATCTGATATTACTTGAAAAATTTAACATAGTAAAAATGAAATTTAGCTGTAAGTAAGTTGGAAGGATCTTTCATTGTCCCTTCTTAGCGTATCATGGGTAGCTTTTAAATGATCTAATTTTGTTGATATTTGGGCGATTGAGTTATCGATCCATTGCATAGACGACATGTGTGCGTTTAATATGCGGCCAATTTGTACGATCTGAAAAAATATATATATGTAGAGAATATTGCATAGAAAACCAAGCCAGATATTATTTTTGTCACATTGTGAATAAGTCTAAGTCAATTTTACTTTATTCAATTAGACTACATATATTTCCCGTGAAGGTACAAAGGTAACCATAACTTCTCACTACAGTAAGAAGAAACCGACAAAGCTCTGGGTATCATTACCAATTGGTAAAAACATTAGTGTTTCGTTCATGTACCCAATAAAAAAGGGATACATTTTTTTTTTATAATAAGAGGGGAGACGAGCTGGACGCACTCCTGATGGTAAGAGTAACGCCAGCCCATAGCCAATGCAGTGCTACCCGGAACTTTGCTATAAAGCCCAACTCCGGGCAAGAATGCACTACACCGACGCTCCCCACTTTGAGTCATCAGACGTTAAGACTCATTGGCCCAGTAAAGACATATACTATCACTTTTGAATTGTCATGGTATTACAAAACAGTAATTTACCACCCGTTCAGAAGGTAGAAGTTTTAAAATAAAAATACATTAGCCACACACACACAGATATCTTAATTTAATTAACAAACAAAATATACTATTCCAATTGTTATACAAAAAAAATCCAATTTGAATAAACCATTTATATAATTGAAAGTAATCTTACCGGATCATTACTATCCTGACTTCTATTTGTCTCATTGAGGTGTTCAATAACTTCTTTGAGGTCCTCTGACATTTGCCTCAGTTGACTATCTAAATTCTCTGCTAGGCTGTACCTGTATCATAAAAATCAATGTTAGTATGTTTTTTAAGATTAAGGTATTAGTATTTTTAAAACAAAAAAATCTTATCCCCCAATAAGTTATAAGGGTAACATATTTTTAAGAGCATCTTATCTTACAAAGATCCTTATTATAAACAACAAGTAGCCTGCTCTGGGAAAATTAAATAAAAATTTTTCTTACATTTATTTTTATTAAGTCAATTTTTTATTATCACAATTTGAGGATATTCCTAAAATACTTTTATAGTATGTATGTAATTAGTGCACCAAAAATTTTGGACATGAAATATAATTGAAAGCATTCAGTGAGTTAAGTGACTAGGCTTTTATAAATATTACTAACTTGAAGTATATACTTACATGTGTTCCCTCTCAGGATCCCGAACCCTATCAGCATCTCCAAGTTGCTTCTCTAATGGAGCCAATAACTCTTCCAATTCATTCTGTTGCCCGAGAACAAAGTCTAACTCATGTTCCAAACTTTGTTGTTCACTTTTCACTGTTTCTACTGCTTCGTTTAGTTCTACAATCTGGAAATGGGAAATAAATATTTTTTGGTATGATTTTAAAGTTCTGTCATAAAAAATTATAATTTAATTACACACAACAATGGGAATTACAATGTTATTTCTTTAGTTAATTGAAAAAGCATATTTTTTAGGTATGAACATTTGGAAGAGTTCCATTAAAATATCCTATAATTAAATTTATAACTTCAATATATTAAGTGGGTCTGAACATTACTTTTTATAATTATATATTATTGGTGTAATATTATTATAATATTGTTGGTAGATACAAAAATCATCTATGTAAGATGAATTTTACCTTTTCTCCATTAGAAATAAGTAGTCGATCCCAAGCATTAATTTGCGTGGCTTGGTTGATGAATGTTTTTTCTTGTTCTTCCAATTCAAGCGTCCATTTATTGATGTTTTCCTCTAATTGTGCAAATGTTATAGATGATATTACTGGAGGAGGTGCTGCTGCTACAGTACTGAAATATTATTTTTCATAGATTATTTATAGGATAAATTACATTCAAACAACCAAAAACTAGCTAGTTGTTTTAATGCTGTTTCAACCATGTGAAGTATTCACTATAGGGTTATTTTTATAACCTATGCCATACAGAAATAATGTGGATTTCTCTTAGTAAAAGAACTTACAAAATAGCTTTAGTATACAAAAGGTTTTCTACTTTACAATACAACAGCAGTAAATAAATAAAATAATAAATAAACCAAAGTTTAAATTGGAAACAGCTATATTTTACGAATAAATACTTACGTTGTAGCTGTAGAAAGTGCAGGCATTGTGGTAGCTGTTGACTTTCCTAATGCTGTTATACCAGATGGCGTAGTAGATGCTACAAAATTAATTAAAATTACTCCTAAAGTTTCTGTTAGCAATATTTTAACTATTCTATTCTATTCTTGGTGAAATGGCAGTGCTGTGTTGCCACAATGTTGCCAATGTCTTATTGTGGGAGGGTAAAAAGCTTATATTTAGCTAGTGGTCCAAAAATTGTATCCTTCAAGCAGAGATTTCATATTTTAGCTTTTAACTATTAATTAAGACTTTCTGCAGATCATAAATGTTTGAGGCATTATTAGATATGTTTCTACTTGAACTAGTTTAGTATTTTATAGTTTCACATAAAATTATTATTTGAAAACATAATGAAATATTAAGTATTTTTATAAAATGAATATGATTGGTATGTGACAGTGACAATGAATATCTGTTAAAATTAGTAAATTAAGAAAAGTATACACAGTCTGCGTTTTCCAATTACAAAGCATAGTGCGACATTTCCATCATTGTTAAATTAGAGAAAAACATTTCTTAAATATCGGGTCCTGCACATGTAATTACACGCATCGAGCGAAATCACTATTTAGTACTTTTAAGAGATCTCGATATATGAATGAAGAAAGATGTATATAAAACATTTAATGTTAAGCATTATCCCGCATAATGTTGAAAAATGCTATACTTGAAAAACCAGGAGTACAATTATATAAGGTATAATTATATTGTGTCTACAAATATATTTTAGATAAACTAACAGGTACACTTTGATTTCATTAAATCTGATTCCAATGTTGGTGCTCTATCAATAAGGGACATTCAAAATCCTTTCACAAACTTTATCTAATTGTAAAATAAATCTTAAATACAGAAAAACACTTACATATAGCTGAAGTTGCTGTAGTAGTGCTTGTTTTTCCAAATCCAATACTTGTTGCGGTACTAAAACCTGATGTACTAGTTCCTAAAGTTAATCCTCCAGCAGTGCTAGTACCAAGATTTATTCCGCTTGTTGTACTAGTTCCAAGATTAAGACCACCCGCTGAACTAGTTCCTAGAGTAAGTCCTGCTGAACTAGTACCTAAAGTGAGTCCACCTGCTGAACTAGTTCCTAAAGTAAGTCCTGCCGAACTAGTTCCAAGATTGAGTCCTCCTGCTGAACTAGTTCCTAGAGTGAGTCCTCCTGCTGAA
>JADANM010006225.1:2791097-2815535 GCA_026213755.1 Eurema hecabe
TGAGTCCTCCTGCTGAACTAGTTCCTAGAGTGAGTCCTCCTGCTGAACTAGTTCCTAGAGTGAGTCCCGCTGAACTAGTTCCTAGAGATATTCCTCCTGCAGTACTGGTCCCTAAGTTTAGTCCTGTTGCAGCACATGTAGTGCCCAAATTTATTCCAGTACTAGTATTCAATCCGGTAGCCGTACTGGTACCTAAGTTTGGTGCCATTGATGTTGTACCTAAGCCAACTCCTGTCGAAGTACCCAAGTTTAGTCCCGTTGAAGTATTGGTACCAAGGTTTAAACCGGTCGAAGCTGGTGTTCCTAAATTTAGTCCCGATGCAGAACTAGTGCCTAGGTTTAATCCTGTCGAAGTAGTTCCTAAACTAGGAGCGGCAGTAGTACCTAAAGCACCAAATGCGGAACCTGAACTTGGTGCTGTGGTTCCTAAATTTAGAGCCGTTGATTGAAATCCGGATTGGTTGAAACCACTTTGAGCAGTGAAACCGGTTGCTTGTGTTGTTTTAGCACCAAAAGCAGGTGCTTGAGAAGTGAAACCGAAACCAGATTGTGGTTGTGATTGGTTTGTGGTAGTGGCTGCTGAGGATGTAAGGCCGAAACTAGGTTGGTTTTGGGTGGTTTGCGGTTTGCCAAAGCCAAACGAAAGGTTTGGTTGCGAACTTGGTTGAGTGGTTGTGCCAAAAGCTGGAGCTGAAATTAAATATAAAATAATTAATAACACATTAAGGATTTTCATATGAAATACAATAAGTAATGTATATATGTCAATTTGAGATTTATAATTAAAAAACCAACTTATACCAAATATGAATAGTTTCTAAAATCTAAAATTTTTATATAATAAACAGTAATTGGTATTTATTTTACACAGCTAAGTGAGTCCGACCTACATATTTTTACGATTTTTATAACGAGATTAATATTTAATCGTAAAAAAAATTAAATACTAAAAGAATTATTTCTATTAATTAAAAATGTCATATTCTGGTCATATCCATATAATGTATTATAAATTGTCATATTGTACAAGAAATTAAGATAAACAAAACTATAATAATTACCCGCAGCACTAGCATTAGCAGTAGTTGTAGGAGCAGCAGTAGCACCGAAACTGAACCCCTTGTTGCCAAAAGATGATTGACCGAAACCAGTGCTTGGTGTGAAATTAGATGTCGCTTGAGTGGTTTGCTGTTGAGCTGTTGTCGCCTAAAAATTATTCATTTATAAAAGTTTTTTTTCTTAACATTATGTATGTTATTTATAATAATCATAACATTATAATATTGTGTTATCGAACTGCTTTCTGTGTCATGTTCGAAATTTTTTTCAGTTTTAATTTAACTATGATATGTAATCTAATAAATATGATATACAGTTCATATGAATAATTTATCGTTGTTAAAATATTTGTGTAAAATACATACAACAGTAGGCTGAGGTGGAGCAAATCCAGATGCAGGGGTATTAAAACCGAATGTAGATGAAGTTTTGCCAAAGGCAAATCCCCCGGAACCACCCGTAGTAGCTGCTGGTGTACCGAAAGAAATACCAGATGATGCTGAAATATATATTGATGATAATTATTTTATTGAACGGGAATACCTCAGGGCAGAGTTATATATCTATTGTTTATACTGTTTAATAACATTAAATAAATAAATATTTCAGGACATTTATACAGAGCGCCATCTAGTCTCACGCTAAGCAGAGCTTGTGTTTTGGCAACTAGGCATACATACATACTTTTTGTTTTGAAATATATACATACAATGCATAGCAACACTCAGACCCCAGAAAATTACAAAACATTGGTACTATTTTTTTAATTCCCTTTGTAATAAATTAGAATTTTAAGTTGAATTGGTAGTTATGTACAACAAAAACAAGTTATAGGTGGTTTTGCCTAGCTCATTTTTATCATTTAATTCTGATATACACTCATATTTAGACGGTTATACTTAAAATTAAGTCCTTAACAGTTTAATAAGTAACTAATATGGATTAACAACTTAGCACAAACATGATAAGTCGGAATAATAATTTTTTAGCAAAACTTTTTGTAATCTGTAAACAACAAATACCTTGCGTTGTAGTTGTTCCAAATGCAGGAGTACTTTGTGCCTGTGTGTTTGCACCAAATGATACAGCTTGTCCAGTATTCTAAAAGAACAAACGTAAAGTTTTCTAGTATTCCAAGTATATCTTTACTATTGAACATGTGAAGTTGTAGGTGAGGCATTTAACTAACTTGAAAATTTTCGTGTAAATAATGAGTGATAATAAATATATTATAATATATTATATAGCTGCGCCCCGCAGTTTTATCTGTTTTTATGCATGTATTATACCGATTAAACCTTTCTCTTGAATCACTCTATCTCTATAAAAAAACTGCATGAAAATCAGTTAAGTAGTCTTAAAGATTAATTAGATTAAGATGTATGAGACCGACCTGATTAGCTGGTTGTCCAAATGTAGGGCTAGCAACATTTTGATTTGGAGGTGATGAAAAACTGAAGTTTAAAGGTTTACTTCCGCCAAATGCTGTTGTGCTCTGAGTTGGTGAAGAAACTGAAATATTATAAAAGTATTTTAAAAAATTAATATCCCACGAAAAACATTAATTTAAAAAAAATGCCAAGTCTCTCGATACAGTCTTTCCTTCGTGAAAAGTTGAGATCTCATAGAAGCCAAGTCCAATTCAAATTACTTTGTAGTTATAAATCAACAATTAGTAATTGTACCATTAGGTTTCTTTATATTATAATTGTATAATGTGAAAGTTACACACATAGCATGCGTAAACCGAGTTTGTGTACTTTCGGTTCATTTACAGTAAGGTATTCTAAATTATTGTATGGGGGCATGTAGTCGGTAGTTCCATATAAGATGTAAAAAAGCTTTGATAGGTTTTGACTAGTAAAGTATGTCCATTGTTCTTTCTAATAGTGTAACATACAGATTACTGTCATTAAATTATTTGCTATAGTTTACTTAACATACATAAACTGGATGCAGTTGTAGTAGTTTTGGCACCAAATGCAAAACTCCCAAATGCTGGTGTACTTGATGTTGCTGCACCACCAAACAGGCCACCTTTATTGTCTGAAAAGCGTAGTTATTATTTATTAAGTACTTGAAATGTCTACTTGGCATTAGTACATACATAGATATAAAAATCATCAAGGTTTACTAAAACATTATTCTTTAGTTTATATGAAGGAAGGTAGATTATTTTCCAATAGATTAAAATAACTAATTAGAATAAAATATATAAGTATACAAGTATAGTTAAAATTGCAATACCTGTTGGTGATTGAAAAGCTTTACTTGCATCACCGCCACCGAAAAGTGAACCTAAAACATGAAATAAAACTAAAATATACAAACATAGCCTCATAGAAACGTGGAGTATTAAAATAGAATAACTAGTAATTATTAGTATTAATATTAATGGAATGTGTGTAAAATACCTTGGGCAGGAGAAGTAGTCCCAAACGTACTACCAGAAGTTGTGGTTGGTTGCCCAAATGTGAAACTCATGTTTTTGTTTTATTACTTGCGTTACTTCGTATTATTTCAAAATTTTTATTGCTTATATATCGATTATATTGAAAATAAGAATAACCAAGTTAATATAACGCCGACTATTAGCAAAACAGCAACATTCAACAACTTTTATTTTAACTGTCAATTACGCGCCGTTATCGTTAATGACATTGACATATCGTGTTTATTTATTGCCATATATTTTTTACAGATTATCTAAATAATACATTTAACATCTATAAAACCTTTGTTTTAATATTTGTATTATTTATTACACACAAATAACAATCAAATATAGAGATTTCAAAAATCTGCAGTTAAAAATTATTTGTGTAGTATGTTTATGTTGTGGCGTACAGAAATTTCATAATAATTAATACTCATTTTATGTACCGTTTTAGGTATCATATTTTTATTTAAAAGGAAACTCTTGAAATATGAACTTTACCTTTTAAAATTATTTCTTAAAATTTCGTTCAAGTACAATATAAATACATTTTATATAACAATTGTTTATACGTAACATACATGACCCGACTGTTTGATAAAGAGTTTTAAATGTAAATAAATTTACACATTATGACACAGTATGAAAAAGTTATCTAAGATGTTATGTAAACACATAATTATACGGCAATTTAATCAATCTGTATACAATTTTATGAAACAACTATCACCATGAAATATGATAAGGAAAGTACCTATAGTAATTATAAATTACCAAAATAGTAAGTACTGTTTTGGTAATTTATTAATACTTTCAATAAAGATTCACACGTATATATATTAGTAGCTGTTGCTCGCGACTTCGTCCCCGTCGGATCTATTTCTAATATTATGTTATACTGAGTCAATCTTAGAAGACAAACAAACAAACTCTTCAGCTTTATATATTAGTATAGATATTACCAATAATTATCTTCCTATAGGTTTAAGTCGGGTCATACAGGACTACCTTCTACTTTGCCACTGTGTATTTTCATATTGACGAATATTGCATATATTCGTATCTATAGATCGCTAAGTGTAGTCTTATCTTTATTAACTTATATATTAGTGACTTAAAACTTCCAAAACAATAACTTTATTCATTTAGTAACTATTGCTTAATAAACATATCAACAAATATTAAAAAAGTACACAGACCATATCAATTTTTGTACTGAACGAAAACAGTGAACGCTCATGATAAGATATTCAGCAATAAAATTATATCAATATTTACTCCCGCAGTCTCTAATATAATTAGCGTAAGATCACTTGTGTGATCAGTATCAATACTGAATACAATGAACGTTGTAATTACCGGTGCGGCTGGGTTCATTGGGTCGCGGGTCGCCGACGCCCTCTTAACCTCCAATGAATCTCCAATACAGATAGCCAAGTTAGTACTAATAGATGCTTTAAAGCCACATAATAGAAATGACAAACGCGTGACTAATCTCGCTGTTGATCTATCTGAACCAAAAGCTATTGAACAAGCTGTAGCTCCTGATACCAATATAATTTTCCATCTCGCTGCTATTGTCAGTGGTCACGCCGAAGCAGACTTCGATTATGGACTCAGAGTTAACTTCGACGCTACCAGAGCTCTCGCTGAAAGAGCTAGGCAAATATCTCCGAAGATTATATTCATATTCTCGAGCACATGTGGTTCGTTTGGAGGTGATGTGCCATCTATGATTACTGATATGACGGCAGCTACGCCTCAGACTTCGTATGGGACAGCGAAAGCTATGAGCGAGTTGTTGTTGAATGACTATGGTCGCAAAGGGTTCGTCGATACTCGAGTAGTGAGGCTCCCTACTGTAAGCGTTCGGGCTGGTACAGCAAACAGGGCTGTGACATCCTTCGCAAGCGGAATTATTCGAGAACCTTTGAACGGCGAAGAGGCGATATGCCCAGTGGATGACGATCTAAAAATGTGGCTTTCAAGCCCTTACACCGTTGTTGATAATATCATTTACGCAGCCACGTTACCTAAGGGTGTTCTAGGGTCGTGGAGAGTGATTAATTTACCTGGAATCAGCGTATCAGTACGTGAAATGGTAAACGCGTTGCGTGAGGTCGCCGGCGACGAGATAGCCAAGTTAGTGAAATTTGAACGTGATGAAGTCATCGCTCCTATTGTGTGCAGTATTCCTTGCTTGTTTGATAACAGCCGAGCGTTGAAATTAGGGTTCAAAGTGGATCGAAGTTTTGCTGATGTAATTCGTTTATATATTCGAAATGATTTGAAACGCAATTAATCACGCGTAATATACTTGTAAAGACATAAATGTATCCTAGCTTAAGACGTTTGGGTGCTAATAAAATATATAAACATTTCTTTATTTGAATAAAACAACTCCAAGTTTTGTGGAGTAAACATCTTTTCACAGGTTATAAAAAATAACGAGTATAATAATTTGTGTGTCTGTTTTGAAGCTTTGTTTACGGACTTGGTTTATTTTATTATCGCTCCAAGTTGGAGCTCAGCCAACAATAGGTGGGTGCGAATCAGAACTGACTGTTGCATTTTAACGATGTGTAAACTGTAAAAACTTTTTGGAAAATACCTTTTTTCTTTTAACGTTCAACAAAGTGGAATAGGAAAAAGTTTATATAACAGTTACGCGTAAATATTATTGTAGAAACCAGTTTTCCATGCAGTATCCTTCTTTTTGTCAGTATAGTTTTGCTTTTACATCCTTTTTGCTATACAAAAGTAGAGATAGAATAAACTATTTATAATACAGGTCAGTTTTTCAGCTATTATCACAATTAAATTACATTTGTATTATAAAAAAAATAATAAGCCATTTATAAATAACATTTAATCAGTCTAGATACAATTCAAACGACATTATACCTAGGTCGCGGCACAAACGGGACGGGGTTAGAGTCCGGTGTCAAAAGCAATCTGACATTGACATTTGCCCGGCGCCATCTATTCCACATGACATAATGGTCCTTCCACAGTAGATAAACGGTCACAGAGTATCCACACAGCACGATGCCCATAAAGAAATCCATAGCTGTTTGCGTGATTCTATGAGATATACCTTTAACAAAACGAAGTTGGACTATTTAATACGTAAAGTCTGCCCTAATTATATCTTAATTAAAAATCGATTTAAAATTTATCGAAATTTATAGTTATCTATCCATATCCATACTTTCCATACTAATATTATAAATGCGTAAGTAACTCTGTCTGTCTGTCTGTTACGCTTTCACGCCAAAACTACTGAACCGATTGTAATGAAATTTGGTACACAGATGGTCTAGAGCCTGAGATAAAATATAGGCTACTTTTTAACTAAAAAAACGGTTATAAGGGGGAGAAAGGGGAAGTTAAAAGTTTATATGAAAGTCCACGCGGACGGAGTCGCGGGCAACAGCTAGTAAAATCATAAAGCATCTATTGCAGTAACAATATTTTCTTATATTAACAGTTATGAACAAGACAGTTGGAGAATATAATATTCATGGGCAAAACGAGACAAATCTCCGCGGATCTACACAAAAAATAAAAATAAAGGCAGCAACACACCTTCGTCTTTTCTAGCAGCATCGAGCTTACCAAGTTTGTTGCCCTCAATCACAAAATACTGTGTGCCCACGATGCACACTGCCAGCAGACCGGCGGTTACAGTCGATAGCAGCCAGAATATAAGGCAGTCGGACTGTGGACATTAAAGCAATGTTAGTTATTCTCTTACTCTTGTCAGACACTAGGAACAGTGGACGTGAAAAGTATACATTATATATATGTTAGCAGCCGGAGTATAAGACAGCAAAACAGTGATGTGAGTTCCGAGTGTAATTTCACCATAGTTTGCTTATCTTTAGGAGTTTGTAGGAATTGTAGTAGTATATAAATTACTTAGAAAATCCTGCGTATTCACGAAGCAATGCATACCAGCTTTAATTATTTTGACTGTGAACAATTAACTGGCGTATTCATTAGTTTTTTATTATCAAACAAATATTTGAAATATAATATCATTGTTGACAAATAAAAATAATTATAATTATGTCAAATAGGTAGCAAGTTTTTAGAAAGAACAAAGTCTTACTTATTTTGTTTGCCGATGATACTTGTAAAAAAGAAAAATATAAAAAGAAAATTCGTTCGTTAACAAAACAAATAATTTCAAAAAACATTATTTTTTACGCTTATTTATAACAAACCCTTTTAAAGCCTAAAAATAAGTTTAAACTTTTAATACATTACGTCTAAACAACGTTACAGATTCAATAAGCAATTTCTCATTAGCCCGCCTCCATTCGAAAGAGGTTTACGAACCAAATTAGTGCGTTACGAAATACTCGACTAATTTCATTTGAAGGCGAGAGTGCGCAACCAACTGATTCAATATGTGACAGGGAAATTCAATATTCGCGCTGTCATGTCAAACGGGCGCCATTTTGACGACAGCGCCATCTTACGGTCAACCATTGATGAATGGATATTTTGAGTAATGAGACGTATGATTAATTTTCTCGTTTAGTTATTTGTATAAGCGTGACATTGATGTAAAGCTGAGTGGATATTTCTACTGAGACTATAGTTCTGTTATATCCGTAATTAATTTAACTAGTTTTGTACTAATTAGTCATCTCCCACCTCATTTTTTTTTCTTCTTTCTTTTGATTGATGCATTCCAATTTCCACCTCATTTAGTCAGAATGTGACGACATTAATCACAAAAAAATGTTGCCAGAATCTAATAGCTCATGTTAAATTACATGCTATATTATCTTTGTAGGTGTACATTATATAATATAACATTAAAAAATAGCCTTCAATTAACGAATATTGTCAGCGCAGCCATCAAATAACGTACGTATTCTATCAATAATTCACACTTAATTCCACAATTATTGACATCAATAAAACATAACTAAATCTCTAAAGACATCTTTAGAGATTTAGTGAAGATATGATACAGTCAGAATTGCAAAACTTATAACAACATTTTCCTATTAGATACTTTTGCGTGACACAAAGCATACACTGAAAAATAAAGCTTAAGGGATTTTCGTTTTAATTCCTACTTAGTCAGAAACCGCTAGTAAAATTTCAATATTACTTTAAAGTTAATCTTAAAAGCTACGCATTTTGATGCGGTTTTCATTAAAAGAGAAAGGTTTTAACAGAAAAGTTAATATGGCGGGTCGTAGTAAAAATAATTGGCATCCTCTTCGAAGTGAAGATCTCTCGATTATTTCGTCCAGTCATCTAAGTATATTGCTGGCAAAATACAATCTGTCCGCAGCTATAAACCGATGGTGCTCACGGGAAAACTGGGAATTCCGTTTCTAATTGGCAATCGATCGGAGCCATCTATCCATTGACAATTTTTTAAGCTCTCTAATGACGCTAGATCGAAATATTAAGTCTATTTATCTTCGTTGAGAGTGAATTTCCTTGAGGTAATTTCGAAATGCCCTAATGGGCCTTGCTGTCAATTATTTATTTCTACGAATTCTGTGTCGTTTAAGCAAGTCAACTTTACTTGTTCGACGAATCTACTATCTAAATAATATTATGCTATAAAAGTTAGTGATGTTATACGAAGACGTTTTTTAATTTGCAAAAGTGGATTATAAACGATTGGTTTTATATTATAATAAGGTGCTTTATATTTAGAGTTGTTTCTCTTCATTTTTTAATCTATGAAAAATAGTGTCAATAAGAATAGTAGAACTACAAGTACAAGGTATAACTTAATAAATTATTATTAAGCTTGGCAACACCGAAGATTAAGATTTAAGTAACAATGTCATAATAAGATCCCAGTACCTACGTAGGTGTTTGTATTCCCTACAACCTGGCACATTATTTGCTTCCTGTATCTTCAAAGACGCGTTTAATTTACAAAATTTACATACAAATGGATATGTTGCTACAACCAATTCCACCTCGGCTTCAAATTTACTATTTACAACGACATTTTATTTAAAATGTAGCACTTAGAACAGGCAATGAGGGAGAAAAAATATAAATTCATGCTTTTTATTCACGTTCTCTTTCTATCGCACGGATTATTGAAGACTCAATAAATATAAATTATGTCTCTTCCACATATAACACAAGCTACTTGCACAAGCTATAGCGCATGCTTGAAGCCCGCGCGATTTATCTATAATAAACCTCGTCTCTATACACGAAGCCCACATCTTTGATTTACGCGTATGTAATATGTTCAAGACGATATATTTAAAGTGACACGGGCCAAGCAATAAACAAACTGTACGGGCACAAATGGGCTTTTAAAAGCCGTGGAGCGATTGGAATCGTTCAGAAAAAATTGTTACAAAAAAAGGGAATAAAATTGGCGTGCGGGCAAAAATGTGAAGACGAATCACCATCGGTCCGCCGGTCGCAAATGGTACGCGTAGCGAACCACGAGTTGCGGTAACGATGATTTTGGCTTTTACTTATCAATTGAGAGTTTATTTAATACGTATTATATGTGTTTAGGTACGAGGTGCGCAATGGATTGCAAATTAGATTTTTCTATAGTTTATTTTCCAAACACTAAACTGAAATTGCCTAGACTAAAATTGACAACTTCTGATTTTTTTTAATGTGTACTTCTGTGTAGCTTCTTTTATGTAAATTAAGCGCATTATTTAACTTATATTTTTTATTGGTAGAAATAATTGAAAATCAAAATTTCAATTTAGTGTATATCATACGCGCATTTATAACAAAACTATAATAATTTCAATAATCAAAATCGGTTTAGTAGCTTAGGCGCTACGATGGTGCTACGATATCATATAAGCACCAACACCATCAAATAGTTAATTACCAAATAGTTTTTATTTCAATTCAAACACGCCACTTAATAACACCAAAACCATAACTGGTACGCAAAAAAAGACGAAATTCCAAATTCGAATTCATGGTTACAAGGCGGGCAAAATGAGTCACCTGTAAATGGCTTCTATTTCGCGGATTGCCGAACCACAGTCGCAGCGCTTGTAGCACGGTGTAACGAGGCGTCCGGATAGCGGGGTAGCTGGAATAGAGGAGAGTTATGACGTTCGTGTTCTATGGAAATACGTTCGGAAATTGATTGTTGCTGGCAACATTTTAATTTAGAGCGATGTTAAAAATCTATAAATCGTAATATGTAACTACATGAGTTGGAATTATAAAATATTTTTTCATTAGTTCTATAAAAAGGTCTTTCTTAATGAAACGTTCTAGCATTCTCTCATGAAACTGATATTTTTAGTGAGCTAAGTCCTAAAAGTAACTTAAAGTAAGTCCAAATTGATATTAGATTCACAACAAAATATAGTATAAAAAGCTTTAATATAAATCAATAGAAAAAAAAACTGTTTGAATTCTTTCACAAACACAATACACGATCAAGATGCCATTCCAAACATTAATTCGAAAGACTAAAGATTGAAAGATTCATAAAATTAAAAAATAAAGCACCAACCAATACGCTCGGATACTCTTACGTGCACAATACACGTCCTCGCGTTCCCGAACATTAATTTGAAAGGCCACAGATTCACAAAATTAAACAAAAAAAAAAAGAAAAGAAAAATAAGCCTTCCCGCCAACAATTACGATCGGATACTCTTACGAGCACAATGCACGTTCTTGCACTCGTAATCCACTCGATTCGATTGTCCGTAATTAGTCGATGTGATTTATCTAGCTCGAGATATCGGATCCAGCGAGCTTCGATTTTTAACTAACATTTTCTTTGTTCCATTATCGGGAAATTGTGTTTAATGAGAGGGATGTAAGCCTCAATTTATTAAGTAATTATTTAGAATGACGTTGGTTAATTAATTTACAGATTATAATATAGAAATAGGATTACAAGGAGAAGATTATATAGGATTTGATTAAAATTATATGATATAATTTTGTTTTCTTGTTGTTCCTTATCGCACGTTGCGATAATTATTTTTAACATTCTTCTGTCTGTTCATAGGGATATAATATGCTTAAATCTAAAAAGCTAAGTTAATCACAAAGACCGTTTAATCACAAAGAGTTATTCAAGAGGAAGACTTAGGTGGTTAATTAATTTCTAATTTTGAAGGTTAATATTTTAATTGTTTCATTGTGGCCTTAAAAAATTATTACTCTTTTCTTCAAATTGACATTTATATCTTATTGTATGTTCTAGAGTAAGCAATTACTGGTTGTCTTTATTAAAAAAAAAATACATGCATAAATGCGGGCAAAACCGAGGCTAGTATTAAAAATAAGCGAAACCAACCTGAATCCGCACAGCTCGCAATGATTCCTCCCCACTTGATTGAGCCACCTCTCCAGACACGACAAGTGAACATTCGCCAGCGATCCTTTGCAATTGCACGGCGATATTAACCTACATACGGGATTAAAACAATTGCACTTCTAACCGTTATTTCTTTCAACGATTCTAGAATGTTCTTTGATATATTGTCTCGTTGGATTGAACTATCAACTGAGCTGAATGAAGTTTCTGTTCAAGTAGGTACTAGCGAGGTTAACTTTTTATTATACAATCAATAAAATCGGTTTTTAAGTTGTATTTATAACTTATATTTATATATAATCGATAATTGTTACTGTCTCTAATTCAAATATCTTGCCTACGAACGTGCCTGTTTGTAAATTACCAAAGAAATTTAATGATTTTGGTGTAATTTAGTACACATAGACGGCAAATAGAAAAAATATATTTCAAAAATGTGAACAGGATATAAGCTATTATACATATAGGGGGCTTAAACAAAATCATTGAACAATCCAGTTCCTTTCAACAATCGAACTGTAATGAACTCTCAAATATTGAATACCAGGAGGAAATTGGTTCACTATCATTGTTTAATATAAAGGCTAACTAAATTACATTTTGAATACCCTATGTGTCGCAAATTGTTATACTCTAAGACATTAATATATCGTTATTTAGTTTTTACAAATTTGCTTTTGCTATCACGCATGTATGAAATAAATCTGTGTTAATTAGTTCGTAGTAAATATTTTAGAGAAAATTTCGACATATGAGCAAGCAGTTAGCAAACTAAATTGAACAGTTGTACTAAGTTCGAAAGATAACGTACAACAAACTTTTGGGTTCAATTTTGTATCAAATATGCAACTTTACTCGCTAACCTCTCGCGTCCTCTTGTCATGCAAATTCTGCAAACATTCGAGCCGATACTCGAAAGAGAGTCCCTCGGCGCGACTCCGAAGTCAGACCTCTCTGAAATACTTCCCGAAGTCTTCTTTCTCTCCCCCTTCGACTGCTTAGTATCCACTAGAGGATTAACTGCCACTTCGTTCTCAACTTTACCAGTGCAACTCGTATTGGGCGCGCTTAGAACTAGATCGTTCGTTACCGTATTTATAGCTGTTTGGACGTTCTGAACGTTTGCACGCTCCGTCACGTCACATTGGCCCTCCTTATGCAGTTTAAAACAAGACGCCATAAATCGCTTCAACTCGATAAGCGTGGCTGAATTGTCGTCTTTTTCCATTTTATCTAGAATAGGTATGTGCAGCTCTTTGAAATTTATGTCAGGGATCGCTTTGTTCGGTCCGAAACTTAGGGAAGTCAGTTTAAGTGCGTTAGCGACGTCTTTAGAAGTTATTGTGTTTCGGATGCTGTGCTCGGATTTCGAAATGCCTGCCTTGTTAAGATGCAATTTTGAACTATGTATCGGCGTGGGCGATATAGAGCCTGGTAAAGTAATGTTCCTCGACGGCCCGGCATCGTTTTCTTGAGCTACAGTTTTATCTAAAATACTTTTGTTGCAGTCCACATTAGTTTTCTCTTCCGATCCATCTGGCAAAGATTTCTCCTCGTCGTCCATGAAATGGTGTTACATTTGTATTGTTTTTAAAATATTTTTTTTTATGTAAATACACTTCTTAAATATTAAAATAAACCTTGTATGAATATTTCAGTGCTGACAATATGAATGGTTTTTGACGTTTATGAGCGATTTTTTGTCAAAACAGTGTAAATAGTTTGAGGTGAATCGTTTTTAACATAATATTAAATTTATTAGCGCGTGTCGTTTGAAATTTAACAATCCTTTATTAATTACTAGCTGACCCGTGCCCACTTTTTTCCTTTTCGGTTTTTTATATAGACTATGACACTCAGCAATAATGTGGCTTTCTATTCGTGAAAGAGTTTTTAAAATCGATTCAGTAGATCCCGAGATTAACCCTTACAATTTAACAAACACACAAACTTTACTTCTTTATTATATTAGTATAGATTAATTAACTAGCTCCGTAAAACATTTCCGAAAATAAACTACTATAACACTACATAGCCGGACGCAATTTTTGTGATATTACAAATTATAATATTATACCTTTACTTACTTAGTTTTTTCTCTGCTAGAGTCCCATTCTCGTGAGCCCAGGATTATTCTAAAATAACAATTATAGAAATAAGTTCATCTATTCTCGAGTTATGCACTTACCAATACAGTTAGCGATTCATTTTTATATTATACTAATTAAAATGTAACCACAGGTACAATTAAAATTTTAAAGCTTACGCTTTAATATTAAAACACAAACGGTAACATACTAGCGTGTTATATAACGTTTGTAGGTATTTCATTTTACAGCGAATGCGCACTTAATGCATCGTTTCAAGAGAGCACCGCAATGGTTGCGGGTACAGACAGCAAATGCGGTAGCCACGGTACTGAGTACAGATAATTGTTCTAGGAATATGAGGACAGTGTATATTTTTAATACAATAAGTATGAAAAGTTTCTTCGTTTGTTTTATATTATTAAGAGTAACGAGTCTTCAATAAGAATGTGAGTATAAACTCACTTGTTGAAGACTTGTCACTAACGTCACGAATCTTTAGCGCTGAACGAAACCTGCGCAGAAGTCAAAAATAAGGTATCGATGGGACGCCACGGCGCGCGGGGCGCGTGCGCGAGCGTTGATTGGTTCCCCAGTCTTTCTCGCACCAATACGTCAATTACGAACGCGATTGTACCGATGCGCAGCTATTCTCGTCCAGCGCTAAACATCCGTGACGCGACCTATAGCGACTCGCAAGTCCGTCCTTGTGTGTGTGTGTGTGTTTATGAGTAAGCGCGGAGGAACACCAGAAGTCGTTTAGTTTAGGCGGTAGTGGCGCCATTTTGTGCTAGTCCTCTTCCTCACCCGAGGAGAACGCAGTATCCATAATAGGATTTTCCAATATTGGACAACTCACCTTTTGTTTAACATTGGAAAATAGATGGTGGATTTTTTGCAATACAAATTAGAAATAATAATAATTTAATTCTCCAAAAACAATGTGTGTTCCAATAACAATTACCTAAGCTACAAAGATGTTACGAACTAATTTTGACATTTGACAAATCCACAATATAACAATTATTTACAAAACAATACAATAGCTTCGATTTCTACCGTCTTCTAGGAACCCCAGAGATAAATAAACAATCGGTTAGATTTAAAACTTGTTACGTTCAAGCGTTTCCTGAACGGGTCTTAATAAAACGGTTACATTTAGACTCCTAAAATGAGAACAAAAATGTATAAGTTGTTCATTACATGTCTTAGATATTCTTGAGGCTTCTAGAACATTCTACAAACAGTGACGCTACGCCAAAAAGTTTTGATATAAAACTCCCGTTTTAAATAAATCCACGATAAAAGCTACCATTACCGAAATACCATTCGAATTTCAAACAACAGCTCACTTTTACTATCAGCGCAAAATTTTTAAAGCAACATTGTAAATCAGACAAAAAACAGTCAGTTCAACAGATAAACGCTTGTTGCAATAAAATTTAATTTAACCGTAAAACCACTGTGCTTTTTACGAGAAGTAATGAGAAGTAATTATGGCAGTAAAAAACATTGTAACTCTGTTGTCTGTGTACAAATGTCATAAACCTTTTAAATGGTCGTTTCGTTGAATAAGCGTGTTTACTGTTTATGATTGGAAATAGATCCTTCTTTTGATAGCACTTCTAAGTCCGGAATTAATTTTAGATTTCAATGAAGTTATTATCATATTTATACGTTTAACGTTCAATTCAAAATTTTGCTAGTCCAGATCTTAGATTTGGTTTGATAGATGGCGCCTTTTTTACTTTTTCTCTTTAATGGACAGCGACAACTAATCTCTTGTCTTATTTTTAAATTACTACCATAGATTTCTTAGAACAAGGTAAAAATTTCTATAAAACCTTTTTCGTCCTGAACGTTATAACAAATAAAAATAATCTTAAATAAACATTGTTTTCAAACCACCATTCGCTTAACGTCTTCGTTGTGAATTCAATTTTAAATTAATTTTGTATTTAAATACAAAGTGAGAATAAATTATACGACGACAAGTGTTTCCAAGAAAGTCGTGTTGATAATTGGCTGTTTTTCGTGGAACAGAGTTTTAAAAAACAACGTAGGAAATTCTAATTATTATTTAACGTGGTATATTTTAGGTTATATTTTTAAATAAAGGACGTACGGTTATGAAATCATGTCTCACGCGGTTTACGACCATACATTACGACTTAGTATTTTTAAAGAAGAGAGCTTACATCTTTTAAAAAACTGGCAACCCACTTCAGAGCTGTCAAACTCAACGACTATTCGTGGATGGTGTTGACTGTTTTTCATCAGTTGACTTGCCTGCTCGTTTGCCTACTTTTATATAAAAAAAAGAAAATATAATAATATTTTTATAAAACTTATATTTTACCTGACCTATATTCCGAATTGAATATTAAAGCCAATGACAAAATGTATTAATTAAAATTTTCCGGAAAGGCCTAAAATAAGGATTAAATTAATTATTTTTCCAGAGTACAGTTTGCACATTTACCGTAATCATGAAAATCCGACATATCGTGCTGTAATTAATGGTATACTTAAGTTTTCTTTTATGTAGTAAGCGAAATATTTTAATTAGTTTGTCCGAAAGCGTGGAGTGCTGACGTGGCGTAGGGATAGGTTTATGCGAGAATACATTCAAAAAATATCAAATTAAAATTATGTCCAACGACGCTTTCTTTAAAAGCTTGATACCAATCATCAAGCGAATTTTAAAAAGCTTTTATTCAATTTGCACCGAATATTTGTATTATGGTGGTTTGAATTTTGTTCCTATATTTTGGAGCAGATATCTTTGGTCAATTAAGCTGTTATTTTGTTCACATTTGTGCAGTTACATTCTACTGATATTCAAAGTAAAGTAAGATTATAGATAAATACGGTTGATGACGTCACTCTGTATCTAAAATGACAAAACAGTCAAGATCGCTGACCAGTTATATTTAATGCAGTAGAAGCCCGTCCTGAGTATAATTCGAAATTGAAATGACGTATTCAATAAGATGGTACTTCTAAGGATGGACTTAATTGTTGCTTTCATATCCTATGTTTCTAAATAATAATAAAAATAATAATAACCTTGATTAGGTTTTCATAGTATATTTATATTTGTTTATACGTTTTTGTATATGAGAAAAAAAATAATAAAGTCATTTTGCATTCTTTTCACGACACTTTTTTGTTCAATTTATTGTTCAAATGATGAATATCACGCTTCTAGATACCGCGGGCCCTCACATTGTAGACTGTACTTATTTTGATAACAGAAAATACGAACCGCTGTGGTGTGCACTAATTTATAATTAAAGGACTGGCTTATGTATAATAGATATAAATTGTAGCAGACATTTTATTTGCTCTAAGAGTTGGGGAAATACAAAATGTTGCCAGCACACAATTTGTATTCCATTCAAAAAGGTTTTTGTATAAATTAATGGCTTTTCGTAAGGAATTTTACTTTTTACGTAGTATGTTACGCAATCCATCAAAATGTGGAAGAAATCTTTCTTACTTTTAACAATTGTGTAAGGAATAATAAAGTTGTGCCTATCGTTAGCTTGGTTCTGAATCGCGCTTATGATATTTGTTCGAGACTCAGAATATATGTCGCAGGCGGATTGTAAAACATTTAGCCGTATTGTCTTGCGTAGTTTTTGTATCATTATAAAAAGAACTCAGCTTCATTTTTAAGATGAGTAAATAAGTTTTTTTTATAATGATAAATAACTAACCTAATCGTTGAACCGCCGCTTTGCAAAACGGCCCTGTTTTGTAAAACGGCTAGCCGTAATGTAATACAGCGGATTATACAATCTGCCTGCGAGATATATACAACTTCTAGATATCTAACCATAAGTCATAACCAAAACCTAACGGCCAGTCAGTTATTTGACTAGTCGAGGACTCCCTTTAATTCAGGGGAATGTTACACCACCTTTCCTCAGAACGATTCGACCTCCCACGGTGGTTTATCTTCCGGAATGATTTCACAAACCCGCCAAAAGGTCACTACTAATCCCATTAAGCAGATGAGTTATTTTATATTAACATAGGTACTGGATAAACTGTTTAATTTCCGTGATAAGTCAATTAAAATTGTATTTATACCCAAGAGGATACTACAACGCAATACTTTGATATGGCTATAATTATAGGATAGTGGTTATAATTATTATCAACTAGCTGTTGCCCACGACTCCGTCCGCGTGGACTTTCATATAAACTTTAACTTCCCCTTTCTCCCCCTTATAACCGTTTTTTTAGTTAAAAAGTAGCCTATGTTTTATCTCAGGCTCTAGACCATCTGTGTACCAAATTTCATCACAATCGGTTCAGTAGTTTTGGCGTGAAAGCGTAACAGACAGACAGACAGACAGAGTTACTTACGCATTTATAATATTAAGTATGGATTTTTGGCAATAGTGGCGGAGAGGTTTAATCTGAGGATGTTTTTTGAGAGCTTACTTTAAGCCAAAGATTTTGTTAAAGTAGACATTTTTCGCATCGTTAATCAAATTTACAAAGTGCTTTAATTTATAATTTAGCTTCATCGATATAGATGTCAAATGGGTAAATAAAAAAGCTTGATCTAAACATTGATAAATTTAAAATTATGTAAGGTACTACAGTTTATTTAATATTTCTATTAAATATAATTTTACACTCTTAGACAAGGTTGCTTGGAAGAAATCACTCTTTAGTGATAAAGCCTATTATGATCCTTCTACTTTGTATATGTAGTGAATAAAATAAACTGTAAATATAATAAAGGATAAATAAACAAATAAATAGTCATAATATGTCTTAGTCTACAGTTCAACAGACTCAAATAAAAATGTCTGAAGTTCAAAAATTCGTTTCGCTGCAGGTACAAAGCTACTTAGCTTAGTAAATTTTAGCTTCAGATAATAAGGTTTCCGCTATTAAATAAATTAGTCCCAGCGGTTTATCTTTATCGTTTCTGATGACAGTATGTATAGGGATTATACTATGAAACTTATTTATTAAGTATAATCATAATTAATATATAAAATAATTTTTAACAAAAAATAAACCGACTTCAAACTAAAAAGCAAAAAATTAATTTGCTTCCCACAAAGTAATACTCATTTTCATTTAGTCTAAAGAAATGATTTAATAGTTATTTTATAATTTAGACGTCGGCACCAAGTAAATGCTACAACATCGATTTAACCAAACAAACACTTATTGTTTTACTTGACACCGACTTCTAGAAGAATTAGAATTAGCTTATGTGTTGTTAAGTGTATTTATTTATCGATAATAGCTTAACCGATTAATGGATATCAATAGTATTTTTTTCGGAATATTCCTTAAAGTACGGGGATCAGTCTTAAGTAAGAGCAGAGATAGTAAGAATGGTAGGTGTAAAGTCGCGTAGGACCAAACTAGCGGTGCCTTTGTGTTAATCCAGGGTATCAACTATCTAAACACCAAGTTTCAACTAAATCGGTCCAGCCGTTTTTGTGTGAAAGGAAAACAAACATACATCCGTACATTCGTATATTAGTAGGATTATCCAACAAGCCTTGCGTTCTGAAATACTACAAAGCAATTACATCATTAACATTACTCTTACTATCCTAATAACATACATTTGTAGTCATGAACAGACACGCATCAAACTAATGCGCCGGGCAAAGGATAGTATGTGATCTGCAACCTATATGTAGACACTAGACAATCGCTTTCAGTTTATATTACCCTGGTGTAACGAGTGTGGGTGTCCATTTAATTTTTTAAAGATAATAATATAATAATAATTTTATTTATAATTTTCTGTGTGTCTAAAAAAATCTGAACTAATTTTATGATAAAACTTAACTTTGACCTTGATTTTTTTCCATACAAGGAAATAATGGAAACTTTAAAATTATTGTATTTATAACTATATTTTAAACGATCTCACCAATTTTCAGCTTGTTAGAAATTTAAGTAACTTCTTCACTCTCATTTTATGGTCTATATCTAATAAATAAGCTTTAATTAAAGTGTGAGTTTTTCCATATAATATACCTATTATTGTATAATAATGTTTTAACACTATAAACGCAAAAACTTATTTACTATATAGTGTGTGCACACTTTATAATTATACTGTTTTTATTAATCTAGTTAAATCTAGTCTAACGGTAACCACTGTATGAAAAGAATTTAATAATAAACTTTAAATATCAATTTTCAAAAGCCTGGCCACCACAATCGATGATGGCTATTTCGACAACTCCACACTTGTCTAAAGGCCCCAATAAATATTTATGCTAGGATATTCACTATCGAGTTTATCCTATTTATCTAGGATACGACACCTATTTCCTTTTAAAGGTTCGACTGTAGAAAAATAATATAAGAAAATATTATGCGATCACGGACTCGGAAGTGAGAAAATGGATTGGAATATTTATGCACATATATAAATACTACGAGCTGTGTTTGAGTTTGTTTGGGAAAAACGTGAATTTATATTTCGAGTTTCGGTAAAAGATTCTATAAAAAATCCGGGCAGATCGCATATATATTGAGAACTGTAGAGATCTCAGATAAAGTCTTCTACAGAAATATATTAGCATGTGAAGGAAGTGGGATGTCTTCTTCCTTTGTACCAAAGATAGGATGGAGAGGAATTAACTGACCCCAATGGTTACCAAGGGCTGGACACTCGACCAGTCGAACTGACTATTCCAATAGTTCGATGTCGAGAAGTTGTATATAATATGCTGTCCCGTATAAATATCATGAGCGCGATTAATAACTCGGTTCGTTTGTAACACTAAACATATTCTAAACTGACTGACCCGTTCCCTCTTCGTTGGGCATACTGTTAATTATCCTTTTCGATTTTTATATACCCTATGACACAGCAAAAATGTGGCTTTCTATTGGTGAAATAATTTTTAAATTCGGTTCCGTAGATCCCGAGATTACCCCTTACAATTTAAAAACACACAAGCTTTATTTCTTTATAATATTAGTATAGATTACAAGTCTTCGTAATAAGAAAACATACAATAACCAAGAATTATTCTTCCATCTTATCAGTAGTAATTGTCAGTGTGTTGTGTTTAAGGTGTTCCTTATTTGTACATATCTACATACTACATATTCTCAAACGTTGTTTCTTTATAATAGTCGTAAAAACCAGTTCAATCAAGCTACCCATGTACTGACTTACCCAAGTAAATTATTAATACGGCCAATTACATAGGCAATTGGCTTACATGCTAACAAAATGTTAAGACATTGCTTGTTAAGCTGGCATGCGTCCAAATGGGTCCAAATTGACTTAGCCAAGTGCAACTACAAACCTGGTAGCGACGTTTCGGCTTCAAGAAAGCTTTATAGTACGCTCAGTACTAGCGCACACCCGTGACTTGATATATTGAGGGATTATTTAGCGAGATACCAAGTTATGTACACTTTGTATGGGGTATTGGGTGCTCGGAAATCGGAATCAGCTTTATGAAAATCCTACGAATATTATATATATAGAATGCATGTATGGATGTTTGTTATTCATTCACGCAAAAACGGCTAGACCGTTTTAGTAGAAATTTAGTATTTAGGAAATACCCTGTACTTCGTATCTTGGTATTGACCCGGGAATGGGAACTTGGGTAAAAACAGCTAGTAACTTAGAAAGCAGTTAAGATTTTCGAATAATCTAAAAAGATTTTTACAAGTACATGAAGTAATCATGTATGTCTTATTTTAAAGAATTATCAGTTTGTTAGTAAAATATTAAAAGTTTCATAGTTAAATTTGTCTGATGATTAGTTCATAAGAAAATGCAATTTTTAAATAAGAGGTATTTGTCTTATCTATGGATGAGTTCCATCGTACAACAATATTAATTATTGTTTTTATAGTTTTAAATATACTTTATAATGATTTATACTAGAATAGCTGTTGTCCGTGACTCCGTCCGCGTGGAATTTCATATAAACTTCGACCCCCCCTTTTTCCCGCTTTCTCCCGTTCCCGTGGGAATTTTGCAATATCCTGTTGCGAATAACCTTTAAGTTTACTAAGGTACCTGCATGCCAAAATTTGAAGCGTCTAACTTAAGCGGTTTAGATTTTTCCCGCGGGAATTTCGGAAATTCCTTTCTTAGCGTATGCCTATGTCATAACATCTACCTGCACAGCCCGATCCGTTCAGTAGTTTGGGCTGTGCGTTGATAGATCTCTATGTCAGTGAGTCCCCTTTGAATTATATAGATATAGAAGAAGAAGAGTATGTTAATGTTAGTATGTTTATGAGCTTTATAATTAAATCTTACTCTACAGGGGAAGGACTAAAGTACGTTAGAATATAAAGCTAACAAGACAATGCTGTTTGTAGAACATTCGCTTGTCGCAGTACAGATTAGTTCCAACTAATCAAGCCAGTCACAATCTTATCTCGGAACGACAGATTCTTAGAAAATTAGTGCTGTGTCTCAAAGCTATTGTACTAATTGGAATGGAATCGTGTATGAAATCGGTAACATGCTTTGGATTTATGATCATTGAGAATATTGTAAAATTAACCGCATTTATGCATGAATTATACAAGTATACTTCATGCATAAATGCGGTTACCTCTTCTTGAATCACTCTATGTGATAAAAAAACCACATGAAAATGAAAAAAAAGAACAAAGCGACTTTGTTTAATACTCTGTTATGATGATAATGTTATAAAAATCGAAGTGTTGTAATAAAGTTGGTTGTTATATTGAGACATGAATAAAAAACTAAATTACTAAGTTATTATTAATTTCTTAGTAAAACTAAACTAAAAAAAACGTTCTGTTTTATTGCGCGTTTGTTTGAAGTTTGAAGCCTGGTTTAAAACGGTTTCCATGTTTTATTTTTAGAAAATATTCAATTATGTTACCGAAATCACCTATTAAGAAAGGCTTAACCGACACGTCACTTCGGACGGTACGTATGTAGGTACGTAAAAACTTTTACATCATCATTCCGCGATCGTAATAACATTCGGACATTTATTAAATCGCCATCAAAAATCCACCTGACATTTATTTTATTATGGACTTTTAGTACGAGGACGGACATGATGTGAATATGATATTATGTTAATGCCTGTCATTTGAGATGCCGCATTAATATTTATGTGATATCATTCTCGTAATTCTGCCTCGTAGTGGACACAGGCAAGCGCTTTTTTATTTTACACTCCGTTTTAGCGTTTACGTGATCCATTAGCGAGCATTGTGAGAGGGAATTAAAGAGTCGCTTTCGTGTTTTAGAATTTCCGAGGTCTGTCATAGGCATTAGGCGCTTTGCTGTAAGTGGTGTTTTTGTTTGTACTACATCTTCATCTGGTAGTAACGGTGACTGATCCTACTAATAATAATAAAAATAATAATAATATAATAATAATTTATTTCCATAATAAGATTCCATGATTTACAAAATATTTTACCCAGGCTCCCAAGATAGTAAATACTGTTTTTCAGGAGCCTGTTTCATAATAATCATCATTTATTTTTCTTTTTACAAAGGTAACATAAGTATTACACGATTAACAGAAATCACATATAAACAATAAAACACCTTTGTGAGAGACTGGAGTCAAACATTATAAATGTGAACGTTTGGATGTATGTTTGTTACTTTTTCAAGCAAAAACGGCTGAACCGATTTAGTTAGAAGTTGGTTCGTAGATAGGTTACACTCTGGATACATAGGAAACTTTTCATCCAGGTATTGTTGCCGGGAGCGGGAACGACGCGGGTAAGCCCGCGAGGCACAGCTAGTATCCTATAGACCGACCTATCCATTTCTTTATTGGTGGATTAGTTTTTGAGTTGAAAAGACAGACACAATACAGTCAGCTAGAAGCAACAAAGGACTTTATATTATAATATACTAGCGACCAGGCCAGCTTAGCACGCCTATACGAAGTGTCGTAGAACTCCTACGTCCTCCTTTAATATGTATGCAATAATAATTTATTTATTGCATACATATTAAAGGACCTATAATAAGTCAAAAACTGAATAAAATTATAACTTAATTTAAGTAGATTTAATTATACTTAAATAGAACTACTTCTTTGCCCTAAACTACTTATTACCATTTGAATGATGTAGGTACACTACCAGATTCTATAATTAAAGAACTATTTTAAATCTGAAGGTCGTTTTTAGACTTTTTTTTTGAACTAGTTCATGTTGCTGCGATGAAAATAATATTCTATTCACTATGCAACAGCAATATGACATCAGTCGAAAATTGTGCACAAAGGGCAATCAATTGCCTCTATAGTCTATACCTATAGTTCTATTCAAACGGGACAATTTAAAAACTGGAAACTAAAATTCATTTTATCTAAAAACGTCCGTCAATCACAGCGGGAAACAGGCTTTAACTAGCATTTGGAAATTGTGTATTCGTATAGTGGATAAATGTCATCGTTTATTGTCGTATTTTAGTATGAATAATAGTAATAACTTTGTTTTATTTTAGTATTTTTGGTGAATTGCGTTAGTTTAAATTGTAAGTATAGTACGCGTCA
>JADANM010006225.1:2841697-2855022 GCA_026213755.1 Eurema hecabe
CAGTAGTTTAAGAATCAATCGCGGACAAACAACGTGACACGTAATTTTTATATTTTAAGGTGGATTGAGTATTTTTGATGTCGCTATTCTCGTGGCTTCAAAGTGAAAATGTTCATAGTGAATTGCTGTCATTTTGATGTTCATGACCGATCGTCACTTTACAGCTCTGTTGAACTCTTGACTATTTCCTACCGAATTAAAGCGTACAAAGTTAATAAAAAGAGAAGGGCTCTTTGCAACTGGGTATTAACATGTTAAATATGTTCATTTTAACTTGATAGGTTTTAAGGGATTTTAGAATAGATATTTTTTGATTCTATGAAGGCAAGGAATGGTGTGTTTGTTTGAAATAAATTGGATTCGAAACTATTAGATATATTTGAAATGTCTACCACCATACCGTTGGTTACGGGACTTTTTATTCTGTATTAAATTGAGATAAACTTTAAGTTCTACTTTAAGTTTAACAGTTTTTAAGTGAATATAGATAATTAATATAAACAAACAAACACAATTTTTCTTTGTTTTTATTGTATACTAGCTTATGCCCACGACTCCGTCTGCATGGACTTTCATATAAACAAACGTTCAGCAAGTTCAACGTGATTCTTTAAATTGCCGTAACATTTTTATTTATCAACCGATTGAGATGAATTAAACACTAAATGTTAAGGGAAGCTTACCACAATAAATAATTGAAAACCCCATCTAGATAGGATAAGCCGTTTCTGAGATTAGCGTGCACAAGCAAACAGACAAACAGACAAAAACTCCAAAAATCATTGTTTTGGGTTCATATATCTTCCATGTACAGACAGCGACTTGTTACGTTTTTATTATATGTATAGATATAGATACGTATTTGATCTATATTTGAATATTACCCCTAATTAATAAAACTACATATATTTTCTTGTATATTATATTATGTTCCATTATAGCATCTAAAGGATTTCAATGAATTATGTCTCAAAGGATCCCTAATTTCCCGAACAAATACGACTTGGGGACCTTCAAAAAAAGAGCGTACCTATCCTTAGAAGGCCGGCAACACACTCGTGACAACGCGAGTGCTCATGGGCGGCGCTGATCACTTAACATCAGGTGACGCGCTTGCTCGTTTGCCCCCTATTATATAAAAAAAAAATAAATATTACTGACGGACAATAGACATTAGACATATTAGTTTCAACTATTACGTAGTTGCGATATAATGTTAAATGTTTTGATTCATTTTCTTGAATCAAATGATATCAAGTTCAAAATTATGTTTGACTCAAAATTGTGTAGAAAATTATATTCTGTTATGAATAGTACGAACACTTCATTATCATGCCTTGATGAAAACACTCGTAAACTTTATAATGAGCTTTCAAACCCCCTGAAAAATAACTTATTTAATCAAAGTTTGGAATATCGTTAATCGACAGACAAAGATATGGCAAAGATATATTTTAATGATGGACAAAAGTTTTTATCTGATAAGTCGAGAGCCGATGAAGTTGCCCTATAAGGGGGAAATGTAGGCATTGTTAGCGAAGTTTTATGAATGTATTTCGTTAGATTGTGAAGTCGCTGATTGATCGAGAAAGGTGTTCCGATTTAAGATAGCATCTTTGGAATGTTGAAGTTTTGATATGCTGGTCGTTGGTAAGATTACTATCGATTTAAGATCATTTTGAAGTGTGAAGACATTTGTTCGAGATTCTTATTATTAAAGTTAAATGAAGTTTATATTAAAGACAGGTCTTTTATATAGTTTAATAAATGGCCTTCAGTTATTGTTTCGAGTAATTTTGGTAGAATTTTAAAAAATCGTGCTCGTCTTGTCATAGATCGAATATAACTTTTCTCGGAGGGAGACTAAAGGGTGGATCCTGGACCAATTGAAAAATCTACCAGCCGTTAGACTAAAATAGTTTGACGGCATAAAGTTGTACACAATACTAAGTCTCGAACAAATATGTTAAGTGATTCAGAACTTGGCACATCAATAGCAGTCGCTACAGTCCAATAAAATTGCGTTTTTTTGTTTCAAACATATTAGATTTCAAAATTATATGAGAGTATCAAACACGTATCAACTTCATTAAGTACAAAATCCAAAATAACCTTAACATTCCTGGTACCGTAATATCTAAATAGAATATTCCAGAAATCGGAACGGTAAGCACTTATTCAAATGATTGTAAACATCTACAGATTATATCCGAAAACTCAGACACCCAATCGGGGACCATCCAAGCGTACAAGACTAGCCATTTTGTTTTGTTTGCACTTTAATTACTTCAAAGGAAATTATTGAAATTCAAACAAAGCCCTCCATTTTGGGACAAATTAATCTTTACTAAGTAAATATTCAATCAGAATTTCAGATGCAGTAGCTGATTCCCGACAGCTGGTAGAAAGGGACGTAAATATCAGAATTGCGTGAGAGCAATAGAGAGGTGTGTTAAGAATTTCATTCAAAACAAACCATTCGATATTATTAATTTACCGGAGTCGAATATTACGCACCTAATACATTTTGAAGGTGACGGTTTAATAGAGCTCTTTTAACTTATGGCTCCCTGGTGTACCATTTTGTAAGATTAATGCCTTTAATAATTAGATGTTTCTGCGATTCGATGAAAGTATTGATTTTCGATATAATCTGTTTTGCGATTTTCCTTCCTTAATCGGATATTCCTGCTTTATTAAAAATACACTAATAACGAGTTTTAAAAGGGTTTAATGAAGAAACTATTAGGTTACAGTTAGGGTGAAATTATGCATAATTAATGACTTAAGGGAGCCATTGTGTCTTGTATTTGTATGCCTACATCAGTTGTTATCGTAGCCAAATAAGTAAATAACTTTGGTTTAAGACATTTTTACCCGACTACGGCAAAGCCAAAGGAGGGTTATGATTTTGACAGGCTATGTATGTATGTATGTATGTATGTATGTATGTTCATCTGTTCCCTCATAACTTCTAAACCACTTATCAGAATTCGACAAATGACATATCATTAGAAGCGTCTTAATTGTCCGCTGGTTATAGGCTATATAGATTTTCACCAAATTCAATGTGGCGCCCTCTAGCGGACAAAATATACAGAGTAAAAAAATAAAGTTAAGCTAGATATGCCGTGTTTGGTATCATTTTAAAGCGCTTCACTTGTACATTTCGAATATATATATATTACTAGCATTTGCTTGTGACTTTACCTGTATTCATGGGGTACTTTTATACTTTTTCAGCGTCGTTTTTTGTCGTAGTTGGGTTTTAGTTTTTTTACTTTATCTTGTTATTAAAGGTTTTGCCTTAGATCGAAACAATATTAAATGCCTCATCCACGAATCATTTTGTTTAGTACGCAAGGTACAAAATGAATTTCTCAATTTATGTGAATTATGGTAAATTAATCGAGTTTTGCTTGCCTTTAAATGTCTGTCATTATTAACGAACGATTTGCTTTCAAAATCAACTTTGTAACGATGTCTTAAAGATCATTTGAGTTGAGAGTTGTATCAATAAAGGTTGTTTCAGATGATACTGTTAGACCCATAATTAGTTATTTAATACGGATTCGAAAGGAATTTATGTATTTATATTCATTCTCCGTTGTATTATATAGAGTATCTCTTCTAAAATAAATGATCATTAATAACATGAAGGTTTGTGTATTTTGTATATTATGGGGATATTGTTTGAAGAGCGTGAAACGAAGAGGATAAGGCATATATTACCAGTTCTACTGCTCATATTAATTATTTGTACAAGAGGCCTTTGACTTATAGTATACAGTATATGTACGAGGGGTAATAATTGAATTGGCGAGTCTTGCCTGATATAGGAAGCGATAAGGCCGATCATAAATATATGCAGTATCTTGTGTATGTTGCCGGCCTATAGGAGTAGAAAAGTATCGCTTTTTGAAGAGGTTTTTTTCTATAAAAGAGTGGGAAAACGAGCACCTTATGTTAAGTCATAAGCGCTGTCTATGAGTACTCGCACTTTTGCTAATGTGTTGCCGACCTTTTAAAAGAAGGTGCACTTTTTTTAAAGGTCTAGAGACCTTAGCAGGAAGACTTAGGCGTCGTATGTGTTCGGGGCTTTGAATGTAAAATGCTTTCGTTCAAAAATTTCGCGTGATGGAGCTAATTAGCTCACACACAAAGCAAAATACGTCTTCAAGAACGAGCGTGTGTTTATTGCAAACAATATAGTGGTGGTTATTCGGTGTGAACTCTGTCCATGTATAAAATTGAATAAAAACTCTTCTTATACTTTTGTTCATACAATTTAGAACTCTTTCTCCACACATTTTTATATTATCTAAGACCGGGATTGAATGGACTCATTATATATAGCTCCTGTTATCAGTTAATACGCCATTACACTTAGGTTTGATACGGAATTAGCTAATCCATTACCATAGTCAATACTGTTGGCTAATCTAAATAAGTAATTCTCTCGGACTTAGGTTTTCGAAGGCATCACGCATCTTTAGATTGATTCCAGTGGAGGATATTTAGATGCTGAAGTTACTCATATTCTGATGGACCGACGTTACGTCAAGCTTGTTAGGTATACCCAATTTTTTCCTTTAAATTTATGTTTTAGAGCTCAGATATGATGTAAGTTTCTTCATCTCTTGAAATTCTTTATAAGCTAAGGATAGTAAAATTAAGTTAGTTAATTTTCATACAAGAGAAGTCTATCAAAAAAGTCCTGTATTGAGAAAAATATATTATGATTTAGATTTACAGATACGTTATATGCGTGTGTTGATCGCAAGTTCTGTGAGCGTAAACTTGGCTTATTTCTGGACTGAGGAAAGAAAAATATGGACGTATTTTTATTTTTTTATTATTATTTATTTAACTGCGCTTAATCTTATCAAATAAGTTTATAACTTAACTTATTTGATACGCTTTATATAATTTACATTTGTATTTTTCTGGGGTCTGGGTATTGCTATATATTGTATGTATGTATTTACAATAGAAAAGGTATGTATATGTAATTTATTCCGTTATCTAGTTGCCATAACACAAGCTTCGACTTAGCTTGGAACTAGATGGTTTCTGTGTATATTATAAATGTCCTGAAAATATTTATTTATTTATTTACGGAATAAGCTTATCCATTACCACATTCAATAGTCTTGACTAATCAAAATTAGCCAAGAGTAATGTGCCGGTTTAATAGTGGAGAATAATTAGATGGTGAGGTTACTGATATATAATTTGATGGACCGTTTTTTATTACACGTTGTATTTATGTTTAAGGGCTCAGATATGATGCTAGTTGCTTAATATCTTAAAGTACATTTTAAGTTAAGGATACTTAATTAAAAACTAATAGATACGCAAATATATTTACTAGCTGATTGGTCTGGCCTATGTATTATACATATAAAATTACTCTTAAATCAGTGTAGTTTTTAAAAGAACCGCATCAAAATGTAGCGTAGTTTTTAAAGATCTAACCATACATATAGACAGACAACGGAAAGCGACTTTGTTTTATGCAACATAGTGTAAGTTCATAGTTGTACATCGATAGTTCAGCTATTCCTGAGTAAGCTTATCTTTGAATTAAGGAAAGAAAAATCACTTATAAAATAAAATATATAAAACCTAATTTACAGACGTATTTAAAATGTCTTAACTGTGAATTTACACGTAATAAACAGTATTAATTCTGCTTATTGTTGTTCAGAACATCAACGAAATGTCCTCAAGTCACGATTCTCGTAAATCAGTCGGCCACAACAAACCATCGAAGTTCCTTTATTGTATTAAAACGAGGTGTTTCTGTGAATTTTAATAAAAATCTAATGTTTATATAGCAAGAGCTGTAGTGTGGTGATCACGCGATCTCGTGACTAGTGCCCGTTAGGGAGGACAAAAGGCGGGAAGCTACGGTTTTGCTAATCTATACTTCTATACTTAATATATAAAGCTGAAGAGTTTGTTTGTTTGTTTGTTTGAACGCGCTAATCTCAGGAACTACTTGTTCGAATTGATTTTTTTTTTTATTAAATAGACAATTTATAGAGGAAGCCTTTAGGCTACATAACACGCTGCGACTAATAAGAGCGAAGAAATAATAGAAAAAGAAATCGATGGGGACGAAGTCGCGAGCAACAGCTAGTAACTAAATAATACATGTTTTAAAAGAGGAAATAGGTATCCTGGTATCACCTGTACCTTTTAACTCCATTACGTATTAGCCGCTACCCGCGGTTATACCCGCGTAATTCCCGTTCCCGGGGTAATATCGGGATAAAAAATATCCTATGTTATAATCCGGGGTATCATCTATTTACATACCAAATTTCGACTGAATCGGTCCAGCCGTTTTGCCGTGAAAGAAAGACAAAACACACTTTCCCATTTATAATATTAGTAAGTATGGATTTGATCTTTATCACACATAAAAAGCATAAATATCAAACATATAAATAAACTATGTGCTTGGTTATGGCGGTCTTATTACTAATAGTGATTTGTGCCAGACATTGCTTAGAAAATACTTCTTATATTTAGTAGAGGGTAACAGACGTGATGTGGTCAAAACAAACGAAAAATTATACATATTCCATATTCCTTTCTGTAAAACCAACTTAGGTCGTCATTCACCATTAATAAGAACTTTAGATCTGTACAATATTATCCAAACTCGCAACAAATTGACATCTTTAACGACTCATATGATCAATTTAAATCTAGACTCATTAAATTTTATACTTCTAAATAAATAAAATTAAATCTATCTATTTGTAGGTTATACCACTGTTAAATATTTCTAACTGTTACTGGACAATGCTATGCACTCCAAAATTGTTATATATATCTGATGCGGTGCTATGTTGTATAATCTCGTAATTGTATGGATATATATAATGTGGTTGTGCTCATGATAAAAAAAAAGATTATATAAAATCTGATTTCATATACCTTTGTAGTCAACTGTACTGTCACAGATGACTATTAAGTATATTAACATAATTAATACCAAAATATTAATTTTTACCAGGAACACAAATTCAACCATTGAAATATTTGGGCCTTGTTGATTTTTAAAATTGAAAATGTTTTATTTTTTTTACAATTAACAATCTAAATATATATAAATTTAAAGATGACTGACTGATATAGTGATCTATCAAAGCACAGCCCAAACCACTGGACGGATCGGGCTTAAATTTGCCATGCAGATAGATGTTATGATGTAGGCATCCGCTAAGAAAGGATTTTGATCAATTTTACCCTCAAGGGGATAAAATAGGGCATGAAAGTTTGTTTGAAAATCCACGCCAGCGAAGTCGCAGGCAACAGCTAGTTATTTAATATTTATACAACACAATAATAATTGTTCTAAACTAATGTATAGTATACTTTTTTTACACATCTACATAAAGAAAATGATATAACTATTTGGTCCTTTCAATACGTCGTTATTAAGGGTTGAAATGTAATATTGTAGTCGATTGTATAATGCTACTAATATTTTCAATGTGAGTTTGTGACAATGTACGTATGTTTATTATTCTTTCACTCTTAAACGGCTCGACCGAATTAGATGAAATTTAGTATGTATATAGGCGATACCCTGGATTGACACACTGAATACTTCTCATTCCAGTATTGTTCCGGGAAAGGGAACTAAGCAGGTAAAACCACGGAGCACGGTTAGTGAAGGATAATTTAATCTAATATAATAATCTTTGCTTTAATAGAAGATATAGACAATATTAGTACGTACACAACTAATTACGAATCAGACTCAATATATGGTTGAGTACGCTTGCAGTATCGTTGAGTAGTGGCTAAGACAATATTTACTTAGTAATCACGTCACTTCGTTAATAGGAAGTAGCTTGCTTCTCCACAATTATTCAACGAATGCTGTTAGCCCCCAATGGTTTGATGTCAACATCAAACCATTGGAGGCTAGTATTAATATAAAGATAGTAGTAGAACGGCTAGTATTGATATTAAAAAGTAATATATATTTTATTTACATAACATACTTTATTATTGTTATAATTTAAAAAAATAAACTAGGTTATTCAAACATGACCTATTATTTAAATAAGTGCATAATTGTTTGCTATTACAATGACTCAAAAGTGTTACCAGTAGAATGAAGATTTATTTGACTTTGTAAATAAATCGTTGGGACGTTACTAATTACGTATCAGACTCAATAAACGGTCGAGCACGCTTGCTGCATCGTTGTCCAAAGTGGTTGAGCCAACATTTGCTCAGTAATCACATCACTTCGATTGGGCCTGGGTTTGATAGTAATAAACTTGCTTCATGATATATAAGCATACTAGCGACCCGACCCGGCTACCCTCACTTATAATATGAAGTAACCTATCCTACCTTTTAAGTTGGATCTAACTGCACACGATGTGCAAATTTAATTTAAAATCAGTTCAGTAGTACACTTAATTTTATATAAAAACGTCTTATGGTGTGGAGTACGGAAAATTATGGGTGTAACTTTCCTCAGAGCTAAAGGTATCAAATTATTAGATATCAACGACGACTTCATTCGTATTATACTAGCAGGGGTCGTTACAGGTATGTATATAAATTTGTTCTATATTGAAATTATTTTTAAGCCTACACGTGTGTGATCGGGATAGCCCTGAAATAAAGTTTTAAGAATATAAGATGGAAGTATTTTTAAGTTAAATATTAAGTCGAATATTTATTATATATAGCGAGTTACTTCGACCATCTATTTCAATATAATATTTTGTTTGGAAATTTTGTAAATGCCCTGTTCTTGTGTTAATTAAATACCAGAGTGAGAATACAGATGTCTGTGTGTTTGTTTTGCAATATCACCCGCCTGTGCAGTCATTGAGTCAATATTTGGTTTGTAATCAAATCGTTTTCATTGAATGGGGTTGGCATTTTGTTATATATAAGTAACTAGCGGCTCGTCCTGGCTTCGCAATGGTAGACATAGTTCTAAATATAGCCTATGTTCTAATTAAAAACGAATTGTTAAAATCGGTACAGTACTTTTTGAGTTTTTCCGTAACATACAAAAGTTCAAAAATTCAAAAATTTCAATTCAAAAATTAGTCTAAATAAAATATTATCATAAGTAATGTGGTTAATCATAAGTTCTAGCTTAGTTAGTTTGTTCTTTCTATTTTTTTTGTATATAGGGTCATGTGATTTCTATACTTACGGGTCAATGTCAAAGTTCCTTGCGTTTTTATTAGTAAAACTAATTTATATCTGTATAGGACCTAGCTATAAGTTTTCAACATTTTTAATATTTTTCATAACTATATTTATTTTTATATTTTAATAATTAAATCAGTTTCCTGTATGGTTGGACTCGAACTAAATATGGTTATATAAAGTTTATTATGTATTTTATTCATTTATGTAGCATTTAACTGGCTAACCGTATTCTCTGTCTACACGTACATATAACTAGTAAGACTCATACATATTACATATACGTTGAAACAAAATTCTATTCTCCGATTTAGGAGTTTAAAGGAGGATTCCAATCTCCGTTGGCTACAATAAATCTCAGTGTTACCACAACATTTTGTTACCTTACCTGGCGATATTGCTGAGAAAAGCTTTATATGTACTCACTTAAAAAAACCTTATTTTAGTCTGCCTAAAATAAAATGGCCCATATAATATTATAAACAGGAATAAATAATTAATTGATCCGGTAGTTTTCTAAGCCATTTAATTTGCATATGACATTATAAAGTCGAAAATATTTTCGGGATTAGATATATCCAGGCCTACTATTTTTATATATTGTAATGTGGTATGTAATTTTTTAAAACAAATAAAGACAAATTTAGCGACTGCTTGGCACAGTACACAACTATTTTCTGCGCGAAGGTTCGTGGGTTCGATCCCCACACCTAAAAAAATCAACTAACAAGCAAACATAATATCTTTGTAATTTACATTTGAATTTTTCTGGGATCTGGGTGTTGCTATGTATGTATTTACAATAGACTCTTGTAAATTATTTAATTTAACCTATGTGTGTGTCATTAAATTGTTTAGATGTATTTAATGCTTATACGTGGGCAGCTGTGTTTCTCTAATCACCCCACTTTACAACATTAGTGCTACTTATATTATCAATGTGAAAATTTGTGAGAATGTATGTATGTTTGTTATTCTTTCACGCAATAACGGCTAGACCGATATAGTTGAAATTTGATATATAGATAGGTGATCTCTTGGATTAACACACAGGATACTTTATATCCCACTATTGCCCCGGGAACGGGAACTACGCGGGTAAATCCGCGGGGCACAGCTAGTATAGAATAATTACAAATGTCAAGGCTAAAAGCAAGGTTCAATACCCTCCGTATCAATGAGTCAATGTTTAAGGCTTCACACTTTGTCACTAAGGAGAAGCAAATCAATTGAGGCTTGTTTTAGAACAAACTGTAGAATTATAGATAGAATTCGACTATTGTTTATTATATAAACTTATATGAGTCTGTATTAATAAGAGTTATACTTGCTAATATAGTAATAAGTACTAGTAACGTTTCGAGAAAGAAAACATTTTTTTCAATAGGAGAGAGGAAAGGTATTTTAAAATAAGGAGAAAAGGATATGATTTCGGATAAAAGGGAATAAAGGAATAATAAAGGAGGGCCGGAATTTCCTTCCACTTTTTTGAACAAACGCAATGACGTCTCTGAGATGTTTTGTGTCGCCGGTTTGGGAGAATCGTACCTCCCAGCAAGGGAGTGATTTAGGTAATCTTAAAATTATAATCTATTTAAAACTATATGTTATTCATGAATAGATTTTTTTAGATAATCACTACATCGTGTAAAACTAAGTCACTTTTTTATCTTTATATCCATGAGAATGCTTAAATCTGTGAAACTGCGCAACCGATTCTCATGCGCTTTTTTAATAGATAGAGTGTTTTTGATTCAAGAGAAAGGTTTATATGTACAATACATGCATAATATATGCGACCAAGGCCGGGGCGGGTAGCTAGTTCGGTATATAGCACGAATAGTAAACGCATTAAAAGACGACTCTCCGTAAAACAAAACGCGGTAAAGTTCAAGCAATATAGCAGTTTTTTCGAGCGACGAACACTGGACTAGAATTTTAAAATCTCGTCAAGGCTTCACGCTTTTATTTAGCAACCATATGAAACTTTTTAATGGTTCGCAGACGCATTTGAAATTGATCATAATGAGTTGTGAATGGAATTGTTCGTTACAGAGACTTTAAAGTTAGATTAGAAACAAGGTATAAGTTAAAATTTTTATTTTTTTTTAAACAGGCTTTACAAACAATCGAACAGACCCCAGACAGGAGTACGCGTAAGACAAATCAAACGAGCTCAAACACGATAGGATTGTGTCGTTTAATTACTGAGTTTCTAGGTCCACCTTCAGGCTCCATCATCAGATCAGCTCCATCTCATAATAATTTTGCATTGTCATACGATTTACGCATGAATGCAAACTTTCAAGTCAATCGGTAACCAGGAAGTGGGTCAAATTTTACTTGCAAGATTTGATTACAAGCGAACAAACAAACAGACCCCAGACAGATGAAATTAAATAAAAGCTTGTAAAATACACACGACGACTATATACGACTATTTAATATACACAGTCATTAACAGAAACTAGATTGTATTTCTTTAAAAAACAGGTCATTCCATTGAATCAAAATATTAGTATTTTTATTTACTCACTATAAAATGAGATGTGAAGGAGACCATTGAATGTATAATCCTTAAATAGAAAATACATTTTTAAAAACTACCCTTTGAGTAAATGTAAGGATAATGGAACAATTATTGTATTTTATACAAATGCGTTGCCTTGTGAAGTGGAGAAAGCTTTCGCTTTATGAAACTCATGAATGGAGTTAAAAATTATAATTCATTTGCACAATATGAAAATTTTATTAGAAAAGATTTTAAATGTTCAATAGTTGTTTGTTTAAGCGACGAAAATATTAGTATAGTTTAAAGGTTAGTAAAAATGTTCTAATATTTTCATAGTTAAGCGTTTTAAATTGCGGGGCGATGATCTAATGTACACTTGGGACTAGCGACCCACCCCGGCTTCGCTCGCATCTATTATGGATGTATTATAATGTAAAAATCTTTCTCTTGAATCACTACATCTTTTAAAAAACCGCATAAGAATCAGTTGCGTATTTTTAAGGATTTAAGTAAACCTAGCGTTATAAGGACAATGAAAGTGACGTTTTTATCACTATTTAGTGATGGTACACTGAGGTAGAAATTTTACTACTTAAACTATTCTTAGTATAATGTACTAAAACCCAAATGCATATGTGAGGTGCATAAAAGCGTGTGTCAAACATGAGCAAAATGCATCGGAATGGTTGTGCAATCGAGAGCCGTTTTCTTTTTAAGCTATCGGATATTGCGCGCCTCGTTCATTTTGGGCGAGCTATGTTTTCATTATGCTCTGTGAGCAGTTCTATGTCCAAAGAAATCGCAAAAAATTCGTGTACAAGTACATCCATACTAATATTATAAACTCGCTTAACGTTGAATATTGTAAATACATTTTTCTTCATATATCGGGAACTCTCATAAGTACTAAGTACTAAGGTGCTTGCTCTCGATGCGTGCAATTACATGAGCAGTACCAAAAAATGATTGAATGTGTTTTATTACATCTGTTATAACAAGGATTATTTATGCATATATTTTTATATCTATGTCCAACTCAGACAGCTTTCAACACACAACCAGCACAGCTTTCTTTTCAAATATTTATTAAAGATTGCCTGAAAGAAATCACTTTTTTGTGTTGAGGTCGCCAATAACATTTCTTCTACTCCGTACAATTAGTCTTTAAGATATAAATGTAATAAACAGTAAATAAATAAAATAAAAAATAACTCTAACAAACTCCTACAGACGTTATTTTACGCATACATTTTCATACATTCACTAACTTCCGTTCAGACCTTAATCCAAGTCTCAGCCTTCAATATTACATGTATAAGCTCCGCACAATAGCGCTTAATGCCTGTATATTTATGCTTACAAAGCCCAAGATAAACTAAAAGAACATTTATTTTCTTTAGTAACAGCTGACAGGTACGTGCTATATGCAACCACGTGCGATGTCATCATTTATCAAAGTTAAGGAAATCGCCGTTTTCATGTAAACACGTAGTTTATTTTTAGTTTCAGTTCTGAGCGGATAAAGAGATAAAGTGTATTTCAGTGGATATAGAATGGTTTTAAGGTATAGTCGGTAATTCTCTGATGTTGAAAATTCTTCTTCAAAACA
>JADANM010006225.1:2861580-2918867 GCA_026213755.1 Eurema hecabe
AGGTATAGTCGGTAATTCTCTGATGTTGAAAATTCTTCTTCAAAACAGAAGAGGAAAAGAAGAAGAAAAGATTGTGGAGAAGGAATAAGTAAGAGTAAAGTAAGGAAATAAGGGATCATAGCTTCGACTTCTGTCATCGATAAATGATGTATGTTTTAATAAAAACAACAATGTTGAATTGGTCAAAACGAAAACAAGCGGACTGATTTACTATATACACTAACATATCTATGGAATAGATTAATGGAATAGAGAGATTTTACCGGGGGTAGGTATCTTTCGCAGGAGACCGACTGGGTGGGTACCCCCACAGTGCCAGACATTCTACCGCCTGAACAGTGATGTGAAAATGTCACTGTGCTCCGGTCTGAAGTGTACTGTAGCCAGCGAAATTACTGGGCTAATGAGTCTTAACATCTCATGACTCAAAGTGGGGAGCGTCGGTGTAGTGCACCCCTGCCCGGAGTTGGGCTTTATAGCGAAGTTCCGGGTAGCATTGCATTGGCTATGGGCTGGCGTTACTCTTACCATCAGGAGTGCGTCCAGCTCGTCTCCCCTCTTCGTATTATAAAAAAAAAATTGATATTCCCATATAAAAGAAGATCTTTTCACAAAATAAGATTGCAAATTTCTGCCACAAACAAAAATTTATGCAAACTCATCGAAATAAATGTCACAGTATTTTTCTCATTACTCATTGTACCCATTCGTTGAATTTTGTACCGATCACTTAAAACAAGGGTACAAAGATATTCTGTTCACACGCAATACCTGGCACGATTGCATCATTTGTAACGTAAATCCACCGGCCGACACTTGGGCGAGCTTAATGTTTAAAAAATATCATAAATTATAAGAGGTCTCGTGTCTTTGTCTTGTGCATTCATGGGCCAGCATACATAAGTTTCGATATTTTGTAGTACTATAGGATATTTTATGGCTTAGTTGTGGTACCTTATTTTTTAGTTTTCAGTTTTTGATCTTAAATCTTTTACATCCAATAGTAGAAGAAATGTGTCTTCTTGCATGTGTTAAATGATGACATAAATTTCACAACGTATGTCATTTTCATAAAGTATTTAATAAGATTATTAAATGTATGAAATAAACAGATATAACTTTATCATTCGTCAAAGTATCGATACATATCACAAACATGTTTACATACAGTCAAATTGGTGTGAAAATTAAGAGAAAACAAATTTATCTACTTCATTTTGAAGAACGTTTGCTATCAGATATTGTCAGTATTATAGATACTTTTTAATTGTGTCTATCCACCAATCACCTATCAACTAACTAAAGACTTCATTCATGCATATCAACAACTAAGAGATTATAGCTAAAAAAGTATATACTTTTGAAGTTGGCTGCGTTAGAATATATATGTATCAACCGTCGGTACCAACTTGGAAAATGATTCGCTAAAATTGTTCTCTGTTTGTTAATAATCATAAAAAAACTATCAAAAAGACACTTAATCACGGAACTATAAATATTGAGTTATTTAATTCTTCCATTGTACCGCCGATATATTAGTCCAGTCAATATAGACATTCTAGTTTCTAGCCTTAAGAACTAGAAAAAGTGTTGTGATCTATTTTGTAGACAATTTTACGATCTACAAACTTTGTCTAAACCATTTTTCAATAGCTCTCGTTGTTCCAGAGATCTACGCAAAAAACGCAAATTTGTCGCAAGTTGTGAATAAAAAACAACGCACAAGGGGGATCGATGAGAACTTTTGACATATCATTTGTATTAAGGCCTGCACAAAAATTCAGCTTGTTGGGAATTAATGTAAACGAGTCATAATTTTATATATTTTGACTGGACTATAAGTGTCAGTACCAACTTCAAAATGATTCGCAACACTCAAGTTGTCGAATAATAAAATCTCGATTTGAAATCGAGACAGTTTACGCCGAACCGAATGGCAATTTTGTTTTTATCGCGCGAAACTATTCGATCGTTACGGTATTTAAAGTGAATTTATATACGTGATTTGTTTTATATGGTTTTACGAGTGCTGTAAATTCCTAGCGTCCAATAAAATGATTCATGAAGTGAACATTTTACATTCAACTTCTAACTTCGATTTTTATTGAAGTTAATATTTCAATTGCTATTGCAGTAACTGCTGGTAATGCGTCGATTTCTGAATCGCGCTTATGACATTTATTCGGTATAGATTTACAACTAAGGGTTTATTTATTTATTTATTTATTTATTCTTTGATACAATATAGATATTATAATATTAAACATTCTTAAACTATTGGAAATTTTGTAACTGGCGGCCTTATCACTAAAAAGTGATTTCTACCAGGCAAACAAACAAATGAAAAGTCATAATAACAATATATTTAAAACGGTGGCGAAATGCAACATAAGGGGTCTGAGGTTACAAGAGAAAACATAAAAAAACAAACAAGGTTTTGAAGTCCGTTGATAAAACAATGAGGCATGTAATAAAAAATAAAATAAAAATAAAAACACTTCATTGACAAAAACATACATAAAAAAACACAATTCAGCTAATGGGCGGCCGGCCTTATCTGCTAGGAAGATATTCCAAAACCAAACCTAGGCGTTAAGAAAAGGTTATGAATTATAAATATAATAATAAATAATGTTCAACCAGTCGAAAGCTTTGAGGATACAAACATAGGCCAAAAAGTCGAATGAAAAGAGCTCTCATTTTTAAGTCGAGTAAAAAAACAAAGTCTAGAAGAAAAAAGGTTAAGGTTAAGGTTTGCGTAAAATATTTATTAAGGCAACAACATTTAATCGCTCACAAATATTGTTTTAGTACTTAGCGAAGTAAATAATAAAAGTCATAGTTCTGAAGAAAATACGAATTCAACCTAATTTCGTATAAACGGTAAACAATCAAACATTCTTGTTTTTGATCCGATAAATAAATAAGTAAACGTTTTATTTTATAAGCCTTTGTTATTCCTGATCAAAAACAATATTGACCTCATTCAATCATTAAATACGAAAAACAAGGATAATTGATAAACGTTCCTTATATTTTTAAAGACTTTCCCTTTTTAATTTCAGACGTAATTAGTAATTGTTTTTTTTTATGTTCCGTTAATTGTTCTGATAGAAATTTGTGACGTCACAAAAAAATAATTACTGTCCCTTTTAAATGTTTTGTATAAGGCGGTATACAGACGATAATATTTTCGACGCTATGCGTAAAACACACTAATGAAGAATGGACTTCTTAATATTCGCAACATTGTTTTACTTTACCTATTTCTCTAATTTTCAAAAAGAAGTATCGTTGTATAGCAGTAGAACGCTGCTACATAATTTGGTATATATATATATATATACATATAGGATACCTATAGGATATAGAATATAATACTCGTAGGAGACATTATACTTATTATATTATATACATAATATATATTATACTATTACAAGATGAAAAAGAAGAAATATTACTTTCTGAACATGACCACTGCTAGGCTCAAATGGATCGTCGGAAATTTTATAAATCTAATCCGAATAAATAAAATAAGTGCGATGCAGGATTTTTTCCTATTATATGAAAAGAAAAAATAAAGAAGTATACTTAAATGGCATTTTTTCTTCAGACATACTCATCGCATTTTGAAATTTCTTCTACCAACGGCGAGACGCATTATTTCCGAGTGTCATAGAACCTATATGTGGGTGAAACAGTCAATAGCTATATAGTGAAGTATCAGAAACAAAACTGTCAGCGGCGCATTGATTTCCACGTGTACTCATACCATCCAAGCGTAAAACGTGCAATTTTTATCGTACTGTTTCTCCATATTCCCGCCAGTGATTGACGTTAAAAGTTATCGAAGTAACACATTTTACCATAAAAATATTGACTGGCAAAAATATTACTGTTATATTTCGTCCGAAAACGCCGCAAAATGACAAAAGGGACCGGATTTTTGGGCATAAATTTATTGAAAACGGTTATCGCCTAACGGTAAATTATTTTATGGAGTTGATCTATGGGCGTGGGGTTATGGCTCTATAATGTGTTTAGATTTAGCTATGAATAAAATAAGACCGTGCGAACATGTTTCGTATCCATATTAAGAAAAATGCGTAGCTAAATCTGTCATATATTTTTTTCCGTAATGTTAAATACTATATAATATCTTCACAATATCTAGAAAAAAGAATCAGAGGTGTGTTTATCCAAACTACATGCTTGCAAAATTTCAGCCAAATCAGGTCAGTATTTCTTCCGTGAGCAAACTTACAACTTATTCATCTATACGTTACAAAAGCAACACTTTGATATTAGCAAAGATTTTAAAGAATGATATTCTCGCCTTAAGTTAATAATCCTTTCTTTAAACATCGATACTGTAGTCAGGACAAGATAACGCGATCTTTCGACGCGACAAAGAAGAAATGATAAATAGTCGAGACACAATATTTCAAGGCGAATTTACTTCCAACGTGATTTATGAATCCTAGAAGTACCACAGCGTTATTAATAAAGAGACATTTCTATATAATTAAACATCTCTAATCCAATATTTCAGTTGGACAAAAACAAATTGCGCTTTGTGATTAATATTTTCCACCGGCTCTAATACCTTGCTTACACTATTTACATGGAATTTAATTTTGCTCTTGGCTTGCACTTTAAGTATTTGTCAAGCGAGTGGCAACCTTATATCAATTGCGTAGAGTTCAATACAGCTTGGTTGTAAATGGCAGTTAAGTCTCTAGTCGTCTGTGGAGGGGGGAAGATGATGAATGCGGAGCAGCACATGCTTTAAACCAAAACCGTTTTATCCCAAAAAACACCAAGGATTTATGGTTATCTGGATGTACCGTTGCAATAGATTTAGGGTTGACAACCGTGTTTACTTCTGGTTAGAACTGTTAGCTCTCGACCGCGTCTGCCGTTTAGTACTCATTTTGTTGGTTTGATGTAAAGCACCTTGACTAATCTAGTTTGTAGTCTTTGTTAAAGAATACTTGAAAAGAAATAGCTATATATTTTACTTGATTAAATGCTTGAAATACTAGAATAAAGAAACAATAATATACTTATATTATTTAATTAGTTATTTACGTATTGGATATATATAAGTGCCGCAATATTGGCTTTATTTGAATCTCCGTGAATTTTAGTAATACAATATAAATATGGTTGAATTTTTGAAAAACCTTTGTTATTCAATGAGAATCTAAGTACATTTTGACATACATAATTACTACTAAACGTATCATATATCTTTTAATTAAATAAATTCCCCATAAAAATGAAAAAGGAACAAAAGTGAAAAGGTCACTTCCAGCTACTTACACCCTTGTCTAAGCCATACATGTTATATTAGTCGTGCGTAAATCCAGTGGACATATTCAATTTCACGGGCAACCACGCTCGGGTATACACGAGCGATGCGTCAATCGCTTCACTGTTTTATATTGGAATAATTATCAATTGATCGAAGATTGATGTATGGGGTAACTAAAATTGTTTTAGTTATGCTGTTATTAGCTTATAAAGGTTGCCATTCATGCCGATCTCAACCAAAGTTGCCAAATTTGACAACAGGTTGAACAAACGAAAATTTTTAAATAAATAGAATACGGAGCTGGTTGCCAGACTAAATCAAAATTAAAACTGTTCAGAAGGAATAAAATTAAACTTTAAAGTTGTAAAATATATGGTTCATACTCAAATATAATATATCGTAGCAATGCTCTACGCTATTGTAGGACCGCTACGAAATCCTTACATAATTACTTTTTTTCTTATAATTTAAAATCAATAAAGCAGACATGGTTGATATTGAAATACGTGATTTTTGCTTTAAAATTCTTACCCTTTAAAGTATACAATTTAAATCTTACAATTTTCTTTCTATAGTCTATCGTTAACAATAGCGTATTGCGTTATCGAAATAAGGGGTCTTCACAGATAGACAGACGAACAAAAAAAATATTTACAACTTGTAAGAATTCCGGGTTTCTTCTTCTTCTTCTATTTAGTATGAGATTTCTCATAAGGTAAATAGATGAACATAACTCCTGAACTGCTACTTAATTAATGAATTTCATGCTAATTCCTATTTCCCAGTAAAGTAATTTATACGAAACAGCTAATGTCTTAAAAGCTAAGCATACGTTATCTGGCTTTGAGACGCCGAAAACTGCATACATTTTGTAATTAAATGTTACGATGTTATTTTTTCATTCATTATTAATTTTGAATTTTAAGCAAGGAGTAATCTCTAAGACTATGTTTTATCCTTTTTTGGCGGTGGGAAATCCAGTTGTTATATGTCCGAAGGCCTTACCCTATCCTATTCTACTTATGTAAATGTGAAACATTGTGTGTATGTTTGTATCAAACTTTCACGCAAAAACGGTGGAACCGATTTAATTGAAATTTGGTATGTGTAGATAGGAGCTCCCCTGGATTAACACTGGATGCTTTATATTCCGGTATTGCCCCGGGAACGGGAACTATGCGGGTAAAACCGTGGGACACTACTAGTGTATGATATTCTGCGTTCGTGTATGATATTCGTGATAACCTGCACGGTATTCGAACCCACAGCCCTTGGCAAAGGTGGCTACACCACAGCACCAAGAGGTCGTCAAAAGAAAGCAATATTGCATTACATTACATATTGAATAACATAAATTAAACGCGTTGGTAGAACAGCAAGTTACAGCTAATATAAATCCATAAGAAATACAAAAACATTACTACAGAACAATTTAAAACAGAAATTTAAATGAGCAATGTTTTTTACAATGTCGTTAAAACTTAATACTCAGTATTGCTACTTAAAAGAAAAGTTAACTGCCGTCTGTGACGTAACTATTTTAATTCGTTCGCGAACGAAACTTTATCGAGAATCATGAATTTTTGATACAAACAAAAAGTTTAGCCCGCCTGTTGTTTGATCTTTTTTTTTTATAATAAGAAGAGGGGAAACGAGCTGGACGCACTCCTGATGGTAAGAGTAACGCCAGCCCATAGCCAATGCAGTGCTACCCAGAACTTTGCTTTAAAGCGCAACTCCGGGCAGGGGTGCACTACACCGACGCTCCCCACTTTGAGTCATCAGATGTTAAGACTCATTAGTCCAGTAATCACGCTGGCTACAGTGCCCTTCAAAGCGGAGCACAGTGACATTTTCACATCTCTGTTCAGGCGGTAGAATGTCTGGCACTGTGGGGGTACCCACCCAGTCGGTCTCCTGCGAAAGAGACCTACCCCCGGTATTGATCTTATTGAAGTTTTATTATTGAGTCATCTGATTCTGCGGTTTCGTAGGTAAGTTACAAGAGACAAAAAAACAATTACAAAATTTCGACACTAAGAAGAATAAGAAATAGTAGTAAAAGGGTCGTGACCGTATATAGTGTATCATCTATGGTCATGACTCTCCTGTGTTGGTTCCAGGCCTTAGGTGGGCCATTAATTGATCATAATAAATAAATTAAAATTTTCAGGACATTTATACACAGCGCCATCTAGTTCCAAGCTAAGCAGAAGCTTGTGTTGTGGCAACTAGATAACGGAATAAATTACATATACATACTCGTACTTATCTTTTGTAAATACATACATACATTGCAACACCCAGACCCCAGAAAAATACAAATGTAAATTACAAATATATTTTTCCGGTGTGAGAATCGAACCCACGACCCTTCACGCAGAAAGCAGTTGTTGTAAATTAGTAAAAATAATGAATTTTTACATACTAGTGGCCCGTCCCGGCTTTGCACGGGTCGACATAAATAAGTACAGATATTTAAGTTATAAATAATGTCTATTATACTAAGTGATAATGTAGCTTTCTAATGAAAAAATAATTATTTAAATCGGTCCAGTACTTTTTGAGTGTATTCGTTACATACGATAATACAAATCTTTCCTCTTTTTAATATTGGTGTAGATTTTATTTAGCCGTCACATCTATACTAATTACTAGTAATATTATAAAGCTGAAGAGTTTGTTTGTTTGTTTGAACACGCTTATCTCAGGAACTACTGGTTCGAATTGAAAAATTATTTTTTTATTGAAAAGACTATTTATTGAGAAAGGCTTTAGGCTACATTACACTACGCTGCGACTATTAGTCGCGAAGAAATAATTGAAAAAGCAATCGACAGGGACGAAGTCGCGAGCAACAGCTAGTGAAATATAATCACGAATCACCTACAAATACCTAAAATATTGTGTCAATGAGTATCATATTATAGGAAACACAATCCCACGAAGTCAAACAGGGGATAATATAACTTAGTAAAACAGGAAATTGGACGACACAACGGTATTTGGTCAGCGCAAATAAGTATTCGTTTCCGTACTTTGATGTACGACCATTTGTTCCGGGATGACGGCTAATTCCGATAGTTCGGGGTAAATCAATTTTATTTTATTAATCTACTAGATGTGATAATAAACAGGACAATATAAAATATAAAAATGAATCGCAAAATGTTTTGGTAAGCGCATATTTTAACCACGCCTGGACCAATTTGGACAATTCTTTTGTTAATGTTCGTTGAAGTCCAAGGTTAGGCTTTACGGCTAGATAATATCGATATAATTTCGGGAAAACTTTTGATAGAACGAAGTCTGTCAGGGCCGTTAGTTTACAATAAAAATTATTCATACTAATATTATAAATGTGAAAGTGTGTTTGTTCGTTTGTTTTGTCCTTTAAAAAAGGGTTATAAAGGGGGAAGGGAGGGGGTTAAAGATTTTATGAAAGTCCACGCGAACGGAGTCGCGGGCTAGTAAGTAATAAAAACAGAAATAAAAGAAAACACATGTCTTCAAACGTGACTTAACTAGAACTTATTAAAAAAGCAATATATTATTATACGAGTCATATATTAATTATAAATATGAAGGAGTATGTCCTTATAATTATAAATTTGAAAGTACTCACGTTTGTTATGGTTATACGATAAAACTACTAGACCGATTATCATGAAATTTTGTACAATATTTTTAGAGGTATCAAAATGAACATGATAATTGAATCAATACGACCGTCGCGGGTAAAATCTAGTGTCTAATATAAGTTAGTTAATAATTAAAGAATTTAGAAGCTGCAAAATTAAACCTTATCATATCGTTCTATATAGTTTTATTTTTACTAAAACTAAAACGCTTTCGCCTGAGTAATTAGAAAGGATATTCACCTGCATTTTAGTTCTTACGTACTGGTAATAAAGGTTATGTAAGGCCAAAAGGATTTCAGTCCTCTGAGTTTTTAAATATGAGATTAGCTCGTGCATGGTAAAAGTGTCTCATTATGATTGTGAAAGGTGAACGACCTGACTTCTAGTGTGATATTTTTAGATCCTTTTGTTACGAAAAAAAGCTAGGTATTGTTTACAAAAAGCGTGGCTTTGTAGTATTAGTTAGAATTAGCTGATTATATAGATGAGACAATGTAGGTATAAGTAGCGTCACGAATCTTTAGCGCTGAACGAAACCTGCACAGAAGTTAAAAATAAGTGATCGCCGGGTGCGCGAACGTTGATTGGTTTCCCAGTCGTGTTGTCTTTCTCGCACCAATACGTCAATTACGAGCGCGATTCTACCGATGCGCAGCTATTCTCGTTCAGCGCTAAACATCCGTGACGCGACCTATATTAATGTTTTTTGCGGACGGCTTCGTGCGTCCTCAGCAAGTCCGGCCCCCGAAAGGGTGCGTGACGGAACACCGGTGGGTTTTAGTCGGTAGGGCCCTTCTGGCGAGTCCGACATAACCGCCTTCTCCCCCGGGAGGATGCGGTATCCGCAACAGGATTTCCCCCCGCCAAAATAAGGTAAAAATGTCTTTATTGTGTTTTTATTTAATGATATTACGAAGATGTATTGCGAATTTTTAACTGACGCCCAGTAATGATTTTTGTAATGTAAGTATGTTGTATGTTCCATTGTATTTTCTTATGACTATATTTATTAATATAATAATTTATAAAGTTATTAAACAAATAATTCCATTTTTATCTGAATATACGAGATACAATTTTAATTAAAATATCTATAGATAATATTCGGTTTACAAACTTTATTAAAGTCCCATAAAGCGATCTCTTAAAAACAACTCGTAAAAAACTAACAAGTGAAGTAGACGCATTAAATTGTTTAAAGATCAGTTTACGAGACTTTAAAAACGTTTGCGTGAGTTTATTTGTTACTATTAAGTGTCCGGCACTTTGTTGAGAAGGTTTCCTTTAAGACGCTTTTTATATATAAATAAATAAATAAATAAATATTTCAGGACATTTATACACAGCGCCATCTAGTTCCAAGCTAAGCCGAAGCTTGTGTTATGGCAACTAGATAACGGAATAAATTACATATACATTACTTTTCTTTCGTAAATACATACATACAATACATAGCAACACCCAGACCCCAGAAAAATACAAATGTAAATTACAAATATATTTTTCCGGTGTGGGAATCGAACCCACGACCCTTCGCGCAGAAGGCAGGTGTATTACCTACTGCGCCAAGCGGTCGTCAAATATATCCACTTGTAGCGACCGCTTCTAATGCGCCAAGTTCTGAATCGCGCTTATACCTAATAACCTATAAGATATAAGTTTACATGTAGGATAGGTACAGCGTGAACAAAGCGTAGTAATCCTACTACTCTATCCTGCTATAATATTATTGATGTGAAAGTTTGTAAGTATGTCTTTGTCATTCGTCCAAGAAAAAATGGCTGGACCGATTTAGTTGAAATTTGGTATGTAGATAGTTGATACCCTAGATTAACATATAAGATAACTTACATCCCGGTATTGCCCTGGCAACGGGAACTACGCGAGTTAAACCGGATCACAGCTAGTTTAATAAAATAGGAATGACAACACAAAGGCTTAAAGCATCAATATATTGATCAAAGAGGTACGTTAATAGTAGTGTTCTCAGCGCTGTAATATAGCGTAAGAGCGTAGTGCTTCTTTACGCTGAAATATAGCGTAAGAGCTAACATTACATAGTAATTACGAGATCATTTTGACAGAGGTAGTTGGTATAGAACAGTACAAAGACTCGACGCTTCGCTATGAAGTAGAGCGGTGTATGATTGTGGTTGCCTTACCGCTACTGTATTTTGATGCCGAGATTATGCACACGACTGCCACAGGCTGTAGTCTTAGAGCTTGTGAAAGGAAATTTTATACTGTCACGAATTAATAAACTAAAGTTATATTATACAATGTCTGGAAATAAATGAAACACGATAAATGAAAGACGGCTAAAACTAGGCAGAACTACAATTCTAATTTTATACTATAATTTTCCTTTCAACTGCATTTTTAATAAATAAATATAAAGCTCAACTTATATTTTATATTTTACTGTACGACAGATTGTCTGGTCTGATCACTGAGATCAAAAAGCCTTCTTATTATTACTATTATCAATATAAAGGTACGTAAATGTTTTTATATATTCTAATACTACTTAGCCTTAAGTTTAAGTTAAGCTTACTGCGTATAGATGTTATTATATTATAGTGTGTGTGTTTCTTTTTTCTTTTGTATACACTGCCTTACTACTTTCGTGTATTTCTTCATTAAATTGCTTGAAAGCGAATCCTGCTAACCGATAAAGCCGCCATTTGTATATAGATTTCTCTTTAATGTATCTTCTGTGTCATATTTCGGTGCAAGTGTATACAATAAAGTATTTTATAAATAAATAAATACATGAAGAAATAAAATACCTTAAAATCCGCTTATCCAGCTCTTAGACTTAACCCTTTGACTGCTCGCACTGTTTACAGCGATGTAATTAAGAAAAGCGCAGTAAATGCTGCACTTAGTGCCAACTATTACTTATGCATGCTCGATCCGGCAAGGAAATGTCGCAATTATACGCTTCTATTGTCCTTAGCGTAAGAGCTTTTTTTGTTTCGCCCCCGTTTTTTGGTATATTGATCCTTAAGCGTTTTTAACGTTTAATCGCTAGGTTTTTGGGTGTTAAAGTGATGGTTTTAAAAGGAACGTTGATTGTGTTTTCATACTAAGTGTATGCAGTATATTTTTAAAAACATTTTTTTTACATTACGGACGGAACTGAGCAGGTGATTCAGAATTAATAAGCTACGTACTATTTTGAAGGACACACAATCTTCAAGAAATGAATGGAAGAATATTAAGGAAATTATTATTGAAATTAAAAATCTTTAAGAATTATAATATAGCGTCATCTAGTATAAACCAATTTTGTAAGTTTCAGAGAAATCAATTCTTAAGCAATTCTATTATTTAACAAGATAGTAAAGCAACTACGAATAAAATGTTTTATAGGCGTTAAAAACCGCCAAGAACGAGGTCTAACAGCGTTGGAGTTTGAAACTTTAAATATAGTTTAAGAGCACCTGAATCTTAGATATCTTAATATAATATATAAATAATGTGTCACGTTTTTGTCCGCGATTGACTTCTAAACGTTTCCTAAAGTTTGATCGAACTTAAAATATTATTAATATATAAAATATTACATCATAATATGCGAGCGAAGCCGGGGCGGGTTGCTAGTAGTATATAAATACTAGAGCTAAGAATTTACTTGAAAAATACTTATCTCTAGTTTTTAATCATTTTTTTTAAATAAACATATCAATAAGCTGAAAGATCACGGGTTGGACTCGCCCACCGATAAATTATAACCTCACTTTTTTAATTATTCCAATTATGTATTTACAGTGTCGTGAAGTACGTTCTTTTTACCTAAGTTAAAAGGTTTGTTTTTTTACGTCTAAGGGACCCTAAACTTGATTATTCAGTTTACATAACATAGAATAAATGATCTTGACAGACAGACGGACAACCCGAATGCGAATAGTGTCGCTATAAATTAATATTAAATATCTTTTCGGAATTTAAAGTCCATAGTCTCCTAAGTAAAAGTAAAATAATGTATACGATTGTTGCCAAAAAAACTTGAAATGCATATGTACATTGTATATTGTATGTTTAAAAAGAATCATCTTGATAGGGATATCAACCAGTCAATGGTACACTATTCAAAGGCAGGGTCGAATAAGTAACTTTTTTACGTTAAAAACAACGATGCACTGTAAATATCTATAGGTGGATTTATTCTACAAAGTGGCAAACCTAGATCCTGTGGTCACGTGGAACGAACTGAAGTGTATTCTCAAACATTCCTTTACGATGCTACGTTTTACTCCCCAGTTTATATTTTACTATCGTCTAGAAACTTGGAGTGTTTGATTCTGTTTTTAAACAATTTATGGACTAACGTTGTATGGATGTTTTTTTATTAAATTTGCATTTGACGACCGCTTGGTGCAGTGGAGTATTACTACTATTTTTGGGCCAGGGATGGGACGTGGGTTTGATCCCTGCAATGGAAAAAACATATGTTATTTAAATTTAATCTTTCTGGGGTCTGAGTATTGGTATGTATTATATGTAAGTAATTATAAAAATAATTTGCGTATATTTATTATTATTTATTTCCCATAACTCAAGATATAAAAATATAATCTATTCAAACTTCTTAATAGCGAGCATAGTATCGAAAAAATACGTTTAACAACTGACCTCTTAATCGTGATTCTAATAAGAAATTGACGCATACAAAACTGCGAGCAACAGCTAGCTAGTATTCAATAAAACGGTTTAAACCCCTTCGCTGTCGCATTACCATAACATAACGCCAGGGTAGGAAGCTAGTTTATTCATCTGAAGGTCTGTAATTCTGTGTATAAAATAAACTGACTGGCCCCATTAAATAACCTCTACCGCTATAAATTGCTCTAACATTGCTGTTACAAACCATACTTGGGGTGGTTTCGCATTGACTGTGTAAATTAATAATTAAAATCAACGTCCCCACTTCATTTATAATGTGTTTTTGTACTGAGATTCTAACTAACGTTTTACTATTGCGGTCGCCAAGAAGATTTGCAGTAAAAAATCTTTTGTAATTTTTGTACAACACATTTTTAAAATACAAAAACGATAAGAAAGCTTACCTACTTATGAATTTGAAAGCTAAGGTCTTTAATTCTTTGTAAACTCTATGTAAAATGCAAAAACAGGCATTTCTTCGAAAATTCATGTACTATGCAACAAGATGTTTTTACGGAACGAGACGCCGCTTTTTAATAGCGAATTGATTTTTTACAGCATTTTTCAGACTATTAAAATCCAAATATTATATACAATGGGTTGGACACGATGAAAAAATAATGCATTTTTATTTTTTATCAATTATATCAAGCAAAGTTATTTCTATAAATAGAATAATAACTATTTATTCTCTTGTGTCCCGCATAAAGTGTATCGTAAGATAACATCGCAGTGTAATGAACTGACGTAAGTCGATCGTAAGCTACTTAAAATTATCGTAACATCGGGACCCTTTGTAATGGCGTGTAATCCCTTTGACGACATGATCTATTGTTACATTAACATTAAAATAATTTCTTCAAATAGCCGTGCTTTGTTCTGACGGTATTTTCCAGTGTATACTATTCCTGAATATTGTGAACAGTGTTTTTAAATGACCGTATTATATATGTGTATAAATTTTATAGATAGAGATATTGCCGAAAAAATTCATAGCTAAAAAGCTAGATTATTCATTTTATCTAAAAAGTTAAAGGATCGGTTCCGCTCGTATCGTGTATAACATGGGATATGATGTTATCACTTATCCATAGATAATTAAAACCTCAGCTTTAAGACTCCTAAACAAAGGTGCTGCCTGAAAAATTAAACGATGCCAATCGATGTGAAACGACCCCGCGAGTTTGAGCGAAAACACTCATAACTTTCTCAAGAATTGATGTACTTTCTACAAGATTATTGAACTTCCCTGATATATCGCTGGAAACGTGTGCACATAATAACAACCCATTTCCTCTTTGAGATACTGTACTCTTTGTAAAAATGATGAACTCCCGAGTTTTGTTTCAAATAACTTCATATTTTATAGTTTCGATTTTATTTTGCACCGTGCACTAAGCATGTACATCAATATAGTTCCATAGTAGTATAATTACTACATAGTATAAAACTAAGTCGCTTTCTCTATCCCTATATCTCTATGTATGCTTAAATCTTGGTATTGGTATTGTTATTCTATTGGAATTGTTATTTTTGGTAAAACAAAAATGTAATGGAAAAATTATTGTGAAATATAAATAAATTATTAATATTATTATCTTTAAAACTACACAAACGATTCTCTTGTGATTTTTTTAAGAAACAGTTATTTATGGGGAAGGTTTATATGTATAATACATGCAGAATATGATATACGAACGAAGGCAGGGCGGATCGCTAGTTTATTCAAAAAAGGTCACTGTTCTGAGAAAGTTTGGAAAAATTCTAATAGACCATAATATGAATTAGTAAGTATAGGTAATTATAATTGCTAACTTAATGCTTCATCGGTGATTTATTGTATGGAACAAATAAGTTAGCATATTATATAACTAGCAGCTGTTACCCGCGACCTCTCCGACTTTCATATAAACCCTTGACCCTTCATTAATCTCTATTACAACCTTTTTCCAGTTAAAAGTAGCCTATGTCCTTTCTCAGGCTCTAAACTATCTGTTTGCTATCATCATTTGCAAAAATTATTACAATCGGTTCAGTAATTTTGGCGTGAAAGCAAGACCGACAGAACTTAGCATTTCTAATATCAGTATGGATTACTAACTGAAACTTACACATGTGAATAATGCTCCATAGTTGGACATATTTCAATATTGCCTCCCCCTTCCTGGGGGGAATGGTTACTTGATCTGGTACGTACGCTTATAGGATCAGATAACAATTATTAAATGAATAAACCGATTGGACCGGGAGCCGGTTGCGATATTGCTTAACGAGTTATGTTTATTACATTCGGTTATACATTATTTGTAAGTGCAAGAGAGAAAGGGATAGCAATATGGAGTTAATATAATATTGAAATTATTTGCAATGTTACAGAAGAGAAAATTAATTGTAATTGTATTACACACTTCTGTTGTATAATGTATGGATTAGGCGTACTGTTCAATTTGAAAATAATATGTGAAATTATCGAGAAAGTTAAATTTGACACCGCGTATCACAACACTAAGAACGAACGTCTCTATGGCTTTTACATTTAATTAAATTAGAAACCTGCTAACCATTTTTTTGGTAAATTATTAAATATTACATACTACTCTAAAACCACCCAGCAATCTTTCATATATAGTTCGTAAGTAGCATTAAGCGAAAATTTTCCTATCATCCTTAAATAAGTTCACCCTATCTTCAACTTGACTCCTCTCCATATCTTACCGAAACTATCTTTTAATACTTCATTGTCTTTGTCGAACGCTACAATGTTTTATTGATTTACGTCGCCACCTCTCGACCTAAACGTCAATGGCATATATGATGATTAACCCTCGTCATAGAATGACAACAAAGGCCGAGTAAAGTCGTTTAATTACTACGAAGATTGATACAGAGATAACGATATTGATATAGTATGCTAATGCAAAGTATGTTTGTGCATTTGTTGGGAGGGTTCTTAGAGTTGAAAGAGACTGTTATTTGCTGAAAACGGTGATCTTGCGCACGGTGTGAGATGACTCTCAGATGGTGTTGAGATGGTAGTGAGGAGTTTTGGAAAAACAATTGAGAGTTAGTTACTTATGGCGGAATACTGAAACGCAACTTCAAATAAAGTACCACCGATCCGATCTGACATTTCGCCATACAGTTCTGTCAAAATTACGAGACTAAAGGCGTGCTTAAATTTGCGCATGAGTATTTGGCCGTTAGTGGGCGCTTCTCGAAGAAAGTGTTTATATTAATGTTCAAGGACTAATTTATAATTTTCATATGCGTTGTATTGTTGGATGTTATAATTGGATTCGCTTGGCAGAATTATCTATATTAGTTTTTTGTAGCGTATTACCTTCTTTCTAGCATACAGCTATTCATATGTACATGTGATTGTTAAAAAATTAATTTAAATCGATCTACTTATTCATGAGCTATAATTTTAGCATATGTGAAAGAGAGGGAGAGAGAGAGAGAGAGAGAGAGAGAGAGAGAGAAGGAGAGAGGGAAAACAGATATTTAATTTTCTCTCAAAACATACCTACTATATGTAAGAAACTTACACAATCTGAGTGAATTGCACGTTTATTATACATTTGGGAAATAAATACATTATAGTTCATAAAGTCGCATTAGCAAGTTCAAAGTAAAAACAGTAGTTATTTGTCAACGCAAGGGAAGTAACTCTGAAAATGTGTCGTATTATTATTATTGTATAAGTACACATGGGAAATAAAATAAAAAGTTGCACTTTGAAGGTTTTCTTTAAACAGAGAATCAACGGTTTCTTAGAATTTCGTTTGTTTAAAAACATTTTTTTTTCTATCAAAGTATGCAATACTTTATTTATACAACAATCTAGCCTATTGACTAATTAGTAAATTACATTTGACCTTAATTATTATCTATACATATAATAAAAAGAAACGAGTCACTGTCAAAATGTTATAGGAGACCTTTATAAACGCAATAGAACCCAAAACAATGATTTTTTGAATTTTTGTCAGTTTGTCTGTTTGTTTGTGCACGCTAATCTCAGAAATGGCTTATCCTATCTAGATGGGGTTTAATCCTATCTAAGGACGTGTCCAATAATACTTATAATTTTAGTTTTGTTAAGGCGAAGACACTTTGTTCATGTGTTCTTTGTACGCGGCACTTGTCACTGAATTTATTTGTCACTATAAACCACTACACTAGCTCAAACAGTCTCTGTTTTAGTCTTCTCACTATATTAGTAACAGTATAGGTAGTTTAAAAACTATTTTTAAAGGTTTTATTTTTCTTGAATAAAAGGTTGTCTGTTTAAAAACGCTTATAGTGATTAAGCCATCGCTTATTATATTCATGAACTGTTACATGTTTCTTTAGTAAATGTTTTTATTTGCATAAACAGGTTTTCCATGGTCTCCCGAACTAGAAAAAAGAATCAGTGCTTCTGGAACCAGTGTCTTATTCGATTTTTATTAAAAAATAGCACAATCGACTGCAAAAGTATAGACACATTATTTTAACATGTAAGTGTAGAATTGAAAAAAGCGTTCGAACAAAAAAATTAAGCGCTTTTCTTATAGTTATTAGAAAATATATATGTAAGCATGTGTGTGTGTGTACATGTGTTTAGCGTCTCCGTGTGTGTATTTGTGTATATTAGACATAAACAAATAAATTTTCATCAAAGTGTAACGCAACGTTGAAAAATATTACACGTAAAATGTAAACACACGTTATATCAGTTTAAATAAATATAATTATTACAACAACAATAGATCGTAATCCGAACGCCACACAATTAACGCTAGCCAATAATTAACCATCTAATTCGACATTAATACTGTGAACATTAATTTCGACGAATGGATGTATCGGTCGCATCAATAATTAATTATATCTGATATCATTCTAAAAACTTAATTATTTAAAACGTTGTTTTATAAAACACTAACAGTAAATCCATACTAATATTATAAATGCGTAAGTAACTCTGTCTGTCTGTCTGTCTGTCTGTCTGTTACGCTTTCACGCCAAAACTGATTGTAATGAAATTTGGTACACAGGTGGTCTAGAGCCTGAGATAAAACATAGGCTACTTTTTAACTAAAAAAACGGTTATGAGGGGGAGAAAGGGGAAGTTAAAGTTTATATGAAAGTCCACGCGGACGGAGTCGCGGGCAACAGCTAGTAAATATATAAATATACCTTCTTATCTATGTATGTATATGTACTTATGTTTATGTATGTATATAGTATTTTGTAATGTGTCTATTATTGTTTAAAGTTGCACTACGCCACCTAATTGTTTATTTTGTATGTTGTGTCCTGACTTGGTTGCCTGGAAGAGATCACTCTTAAGTGATACGGCCGCCAGTTACCACAATGTTTTCTATTTTATAAGGTTTATATTGTTATGTGTAACGAAGTGTTAAATAAATAAATAAATAATACATAAATACGAAAGCAACTCTGTGTGTCTGTCTGTTACGCCTTCACGCTTACTGAACCAATTATAATGAAATTTGGTACATAAATGGTCTAGAGCCTGAGATAACGCATAGGTTAATTTTTAACTGGAAAAAGGGGTTATAAGTTGGAAAGGGGGGAAGTTTATATGAAAATCCATGCGGACGGAGTCGCGTGCAACACCTAGTATGCAATAATGATTTGTTAAGAGTTATTTGGTAGGTATTATTTATAATGTATAGGTAGCTACAAAGGTTGATGAACTTATTTATGAAAATTTTGAATGTTTAATTGTACTTTTATAAAAATTATAACATGATCAATAAAATATCATTGTTGTATAACTGTTTAGATTATAATATAATTATTATTCTTATTAGTATTGTTTTTATGTTATATACTTTATTTTTCTTTAATTTATTGTATTAATCCATTTTGTAACTGAATAAAGATGAATTTTTATATTTTTATATACCTACTAGCTCTATCCCGCGGTTTTACCCGCGTAGGTCCCGTTCCCGGGGCAATACCGGGATGTAAGCTATCCTATCTCTCAAGTTGGATCGAACTGCACATGGTGTGCTAATTTTAATATAATCGGTTAAGTAGTTTAGGAGTCCATTGAGGACAACCATTGTGACACGAGATTTATATATATTAAGATTGTAAATATATGATCGAATTGTGTCGATGCCGCATGTATCATGTTTTGGATGAAACAGACTCCTGAAAAACAGTCTTTACCATCTTGGGAGCCTGGGTATTTTTTTTTTGTAAATCACCTTAGTATGGAAATAAATAATTATTAATATTATCAATAATACATGAGTCTTTTACGATCGTAAATTAAATTTCTAAGAAACTTTTATTAATTCTAACCTTATTCTAACGCACGCGACATCACAGCATCTGAGGTGAATTTCAATCTCAATAAATCACAACCACCTGTCTGTGGGTTTTATTAAAAAACTTCCTATTGTTCAAGAATTTAATTCTGGTTTTGACCCTCGCTGAATTGATTTTGAAAGCTCCAAATTATTCAACGTTTTTGTGGAATCATTTCTTTTTTTCTCGTACCTATTGATTAATTTGTCAAATACCGTTAAGTACCGACGTACTTAGAATTATTTGGATGTTTCTAGACCGCTATCAAGTCAGTTTATCGCACATCTAGTTCAAAAAAAGTCCTGTTTTTATCTAAATTTTTCACTAAAGTGTATTGAAGATTTTTTTTGCATAACTTTCCACTGAATGCTATAATGACAGTGGCGCTCTCTAACGTATAGTTGTTAAATTATAAAAGAGATTTTTAAGCACTCAATGCTTTCATATAAAAGGGAAGTTTTGATAGTGTTAACTCAATACTGGTTTTTCTGACATTTACTACTTTTAAGAACTGATGTATGTAAAAACTGATGAATTTACTTAGAAAACAATAAAAAGGTTTAGCTAGTTTTTTATTGTCCCTCAGTCTGTCTGTGTGTAACGTACACTATATACTAATATACGTAATTACTATAATGCTTTCAATTATTTAAATATAGTCTAGACTCTAGACTCTAGAGCTATAATAATCTATAAAAATGATTTATAATAAAATATAGAAATTATGTAATTGAATATTAAATTAGTAAGCATTGAAAATTATTATAATTATTAAAGTTATTGACTTTTATAGGTGTATCTATAAAAAAACCCACTCACTAACTCGACTCACTCAAACAGCGTTTAATGCTGCTAAATCAGAGTACATGAGTGAAGCTTAACAAACTCAACAATAGCTAACTCAAAGCTGAATAGCTTGAAATTGCTTTGTAAGCTATTTGCTACTGCTCCCTATATTGGGCGTACAGTTAGCAGGATCTTTTCGAGAACGGAAATTGTACGTTAAAAATTTAAAGCTTATTATCAATGTGCGTGTTTACTTATTGTTAATCTATACTAATATCAAGAAGAAGAGTTTGTATGTTTATTAAATTGTAAGGGGTAATCTCGGGATCTACTAAACCGATTTTAAAAATTCTTTTATCTATAGAAAGCCACACTAATACTGAGTGTCATAGGCTATATAAAAAAACCGAAAAGGATAATTAACATTATGCCCAACGAAGTGGGCACGGGTCAGCTAGTCTAATATGTGAATGTTATCACATATAATTTTGTAATTATAATTAATTATTAAAGGTAAAATTATAAGGTTAGGTACACTTTTATTACCTTATGCCTTTCAATTTTAATTGTATAATATAAATACAGCGTATATTTTAATATTTTTTAAAAATATTTTTTCTCACATATCATCAGTAACAGGTTTTAATCATTTTAAGATCGCATAAAAAACAAAGTTAGATTTAATGAATATCTAACGGACCAATACTCACACGAAAATCGAATTTAACACGTTCACAGCGGGGCCATTTTTGACGGACTTTCAGCCAGTTCGTTTGAGGTCTTTTCGATGCAAAATTAAGCTTCACTACTGTGCGTTTGAGACCGTTTCAACCTCAAAAAATATGGTTTCTAAAAACACCTATATCTAGCTCAAAAGTAACAATATTGGTTTATATATTTATCTCTGTCATACTCATAGACATATTGACATAGTGGCCCTCCGCACTGAGTGAAAGAACTAGATTTTCACCGCCGCAATAGCTAGAAGTCACGCTTAAGCTTGGCCTCAAGTAGTAATTTTGACAGATTTGTATAGCGAACTGTCAAATCAGACCGATTACTGATTTTACCGGGGGTAGGTCTCTTTCGCAGGAGACCGACCGGGTGGGTACCCCCACAGTGTCAGATATTCTACCGCCTGAACAGTGACGTGAAAATGTCACTGTGCTCCGGTCTGAAGGGCACTGTAGCCAGAGAAATTACTGGGCTAATGAGTCTTAACATCTGACGACTCAAAGCGGGGAGCGTCGGTGTAGTGCACCCCTGCCCAGAGTACGGCTTTATAGCAAAGTTCCGGGTAGCACTGCATTGGCTATGGGCTGGCGTTACTCTTACCATCAGGAGTGCGTCCAGCTCGTCTCCCCTCTTCATAATATAAAAAAAAAAGATTAGAGTTGTATAGTAACCGTCAATTACCTTTAGCGGTGAACGAAACCTGCGCAGAAGTCAAAAAGGTAGCGGCGGTAGTCGAGGTAGCGGCGCGGCGCGCGGGGCGCGTGATCGTCGGGTGCGCGACCGTTGATTGGTTGTCCCAGTTGTGTTGTCTTTCTCGCACCCACGAGCGCGATTCTACCGATGCGCAGCTATTCTCGTCAATCGCTAAACATTCGTGACGGTTACTATACATCACTTTGAATAGCGTTTCAGTATTCCGGCATTAGTCACAGTTTTAAGTCCCTGTATACACGGGAACGTAACAATTTTGTTGTGTAACAAACTTTTTAGTCTGTCCATAATCTTTGAACAGTTCGAATTAGTATGAACAAATCTCCTAGCGCCTAATCACTATAATTAAAGTTACACTAGAAAGCGAAGTCGATTACGACGAAAAAAATATAAGAAGAGAATAGAAGAAAGAGATGACAATAACAAAGAGAATAATATGAGAAGAAATGACAGAGATTCGGTAGAAGAAATATTGTTCTTCCGTTCCCTTTCTCTATACAAAACGCAATGACGTAACCGATGACATTTAAACATTTTACCAACCAGAATTAAACCAGCAAACCTAAAGCAATTGATAATGTTGATAACACCAAGGGAATAACAATCAAACAATCAGAACGGACCGTGATTGTTAGCATTCGTATTATTTAGCTTATAATTTAGCCTAGGAACTGTTTGCTGACAGGTTTGCTAACGAACTGCGATATGTACATACATACATACATATGTATATACCTACATAAATACAAACTATATAGAAACTTATTTTATTCAACATGTTTCAATGAATTTATTGAAGACCAAGAAATAATGTCGGTTTTTAATCCACTAAATAAAACGTCTCATATTTGTACTAATGTGTATCTGATTGATGATTTGATTTAATTGTGTTTGAAATCTTTATGGTGTTACAAAAAAATTATGTACGACCGTGTTATAAGATGGTTTTTGCTTGTTCAAAGTTCGATGGTTGAAGATGAAGTTTGATGGTTCAAAGTTCAAATTTCGCTATTTTTAATTTTTTTGTCACTTATTCTATTATAGTCCGATTTTAGCAGGTTATAGGTTGTGTTAGTCCATAAATATTTTCACGAATTTGATTAAATAGGATTCTTCACTTGTTTTTACGTAACGACTCAATAAATTCCACCGAGGTGTTTCTTATATGATGCCTATATCTGCAAAACACCACTCATGCTTGATGACAAGAGCTCTGATGCTAGAAATGGAGCTAGCAAAAAGCAGTGCCACTTGATGCCAGTTCTCTGTCTCTCTGGGATAGTGGTGGCTTGCTGGCCCAATTCGACCTAACGGAATAGCTCTACTACTCAAAGCACTACAATTTTCAGTCTGAGGTGGTACTATTTTACAAGCCAACCTAACTCATCGTAATGTCTAACCACCAAAACCTCAAAGGTTTATTTTAAATATAATATTGTACATTTAAAGCTATGCAAACGAACTGTTTTAAAACCAGCAAGAGTATAATCCAGTACGAGTTTACAAAAATGTCTTCCATCATTTACTTGTTATTCGGAAGACTGCAGAAACTGCGGAAAATGCATGATTGTTCATGAATTTTAATGTATAATACGGACAGAGTTATTTTGCTAAGCAAAATCCCTTTAAGACCGGTACCTATTTGAATAACTGAGTCTTGGGAAGTGTTGGGATCTTTAAAGATAATATTTTAGTTAGTAGAAGCAAAAATGTTTTATCGTTAAATTGGAAACTGATTTAGATAAATTTGAAAATCGGAATATCTCTTTTAATCGGAAATTCTTTCAAAAATCGAGAAAAATTAATAGCTATATAATCCTTACCAATATTATAAATGTGATACCAAACAAATCTATTGGACCGCTTATCATTAAAATTTGTACAGAATATCTTCTAGCTATTCTTGGTCATATTTATTTGATTAATTCAATGCGAGAGACGCCTCGCGTAAAGGCGAGTATTAATATAAAAAAGTCTTCCGAAAGGGATAAACATACAGACATATGTAATAAAATGTGAAAACCTACAAACAGAATTATTTATTTATCTATATTGCACAATGTATACAGTTCCTTATAACTAATACATCACCTGTAAGGGCGCAGCAAATTAAACTAAATATTTAATGTATCTATTGAGGAATAACAGCCTATAGCAATTTTATATTCCACTTACATAATAGTTATAATAATTAATAATATTACTAATAGTTAAAAGTTTAAAATAAATATCCGCACATGAAAATGGCCTCCTCTGTACTATAATCATATTTATATATGAAAAATACTTGTTTAAAATATGTGCCTATCCTTTATCCTTATATTTTTAGGACCAGATTTTTTCCTTGTTCTTTTTGTACCCTCCAAATGCCCGACGGCTAAAAACATTAATATCTTAATTGTTTGGATTCCTTTGATAACAGAAAAGTTTATTTGCTTTATCTTCTTGTTGTAAATATATCTTTTCAACCGACTTCAAAAAGGAGGAGGTTCTCATTTCGACCCGTATGTTTTTTTTCTGTTTTTTACGAGATAACTCCGCCAATTATGAACCGATTCGAGCAAATCTTTTTTCGGCGTATTGGCTGTGTGCAAAAAGAGTAGTGCCAGACAGATAACGACCGCAGCGCATAACACGGCAGAAATTGGAAACTAATTCGGAAGATCAGCTGTCAAAAGTGTTGATAGTTGATACTTGACTATAGTACAAAAACAAATCAAAGAAATGGGCCATGACTGTTGTTGCGTTGTTAACTGTAATAATAACGGCCTCAATAGCAAATGTGAATTTTATATTTTCCCAAGAGTGTCCTACAAAATAGATCAACGTAAAAAATGGATTGCTGCTGTGAAAAGAAAGAAGTAAGTGTCATTCACGGCTCATGATATAACCTTAAATTACAATATTACTGGAACAGTTTGTGTTTATATTTATAATATTTTAAGTGACCTCTAACATGTTTTATTTTATCATTTCAGTGTTGATGGTACACAATGGTCTCCAAAACCTCACGACGAAATATGCAGCGAACATTTTATTAGAGGAAAAAATCAGAGGAACTGTAAAGTAAAAGCTACGTTCCTACGATACTTACTATATTACTATATAGTATATATCGGAAAAAGAAAGTATACCAATCGCAGGTATTAGCAAGGTATAATCGTTCCATAGCCTCAAGAACCACACAAATCTCAAAAAATGCTACAACACCCCAAATGATTGAAGAAGATAATGAATTCATTCAACCCCAACTATACCAACAATACTAATTTATTGCCTTTTATCTCAGTTTGTGGTTGGAAACTAATATTATGTGTAATAGTTTCAAACGCGGTTTTTATTATTATATTCATTTTACACTAAAACTATTGAATAAATTGCACTTGAATAACCTCAACAATACTATTTTAATCTTTGGTTTTATATATATTGGCAAAGAAAACGAATATTGTTTACATTGTTATTATTTGACAGCTGACAGCTTCCGCAGAAGTTGTAAACGCTACGCGTCGCCACCGTCGCGCACATAGCCAATAGGTTATAGGTACATAATACCTCAAGGGTGGTCCCATTTAAATTTAATAATAAAAAAACCAACCCCCAAGGGTAGAAAATTGGGCATGAACTTTTTTATACGCAATATCTCCGCCGATTATGAACCAATTTGAACGATTATTTTTTGTTGAATAGGTATTATAATGAATGAAGTCGGTTTTATATTTTAAAAGGTTAACTATATTATTTACACACGTATTCAAATATTCCAGAAATTCGAGAAATTCCATCAAAACCTGGAAACAATCGGAAAGCATGGTATTGATGTTATTCATATTTTTTAGTCAGGTCTATAGTGCCATGAGCATCATTGTGTTAACACGAAAAGTAAATTACGTAGAATTAAGATTTAGACGTTTATAAAAACAACTTAAGGTGCCTGGAAGATCACTCTTGAGTTATAAGGCCGCCGTAAAGTGATTTAAATGTGTGATGTGTAACTAATTGTAAAATAATGAAGAATTTAATTATTGTAGTCTCACAAACACACAAAGCACGTACACTCACACACACAAACGCCCTCACTTCTCAAATCTTTGTTACGGCCAAGCGATCGATCCCAGATTATTGTTTAATATTTAAAAGATTAACTCAAACGCGTATTCAACCGTCGTTAGCTTCAAATCTATTAAAAGTTCGCTTTCGTACAATAAAGTTGAAGTTTTTCATTAAACTTGGGTTGGCAATGAAATATGATAATGCCGTTTTAAAGTAATACTGGGAATATTCAAATGGTGTGCGAACTTTTAGAATTGTAATAATGTAGATGCAAGTCAAATATGAAATTTAAATGAGACTTCAGGTAGTCAGTCCATTTAATGTTCCTTTGTGGAACTATTGCAACAGTTTCATGTTAATCCGTGATCCTATAAGTTCTGAAATTTGTGCTGCGTACCTCTGAATGTTGGATCGTAATAATGATATCTTGAGTTCTTACTAAGCGAGTTTAATGAAATACTAGATTTAACTGTAGTCCCATGTTATGTAATGAGAAGATCATTCCAATATGATATACTTAGACATTTCATTATGCAACTAAATCAGAATGATGTAGTATTACTTGTTAATTACGCATTATCAGCTGAGAAAAAGATCTTATTTAAATATCATTATATCTTTAAATATAAGTACAAACAAACTCACACAAATATAATTTGATAGAAAACAAAATGGTTTTCGAAGTAATCGATGAAAAAGAAAAAGCATATATTGACCCTACGAGTGGGATACAATACGTATGTTTATAATATAAAATGTTTAATCTCAGAGGTACGTTAAAACAACAACAGAACGTACTCTCAACATTACAAAACCAAATAAAATAACACATGCCATTTCCGAAGTGATTAAAGAAACGCTGAAAATTTGCAAGGAAACGTAACATAGCAATTGTCTCTTGTAACTCGCAATCCAACTGAACGTTCAGCTTAATATCTTTAACTGTGCAAAACTTTTAAAAGGCTGCTACGAGTCATGTCTTCCTGGTACGTCTGATGCAATTCTATAAACATGGTCTGTTTAATTTAGTTTTTATTGATGTTAAAATAGAGTAAGTCGTAGTAGTAGTAAATTTAAAAAAACTACTAAATAATTCTTTAATCAATTATTAGTAATTAAGTAGTATGTTATGTAGCGAAAAATAATTAATAGGTAATTTAAGAATGTCTGGTAAGCAGATAAAATAATTTTCATTTTTTCCAGTTTTAAGAAATCCAACAAACACCTCTACAACAAAAAGAAAAATACAAATAATATTTATTTAAAACTTGTCTGTTAGTTTATCTGTTTTATCCGTTACCTATCACTGACCTCACCATAGGTATTTAGGAGAAATTTGACAGTATACGCCAAAGCAGGCTAGGTCTGGCAAAACTCAATTCAGTTTTCAATTTGAAGAATAAATAATTAGTGACAGAAAATCTCCCATATGAAGTAATTTAGTACGCTTTTATAGTAAGATAAGATAAAGAGAGAAAGACATAGTTATTGCTGAGCAGTTACATTGAAGCGCGAACCTAGACAATTTACAAACTACCTATGCAAATAAATAATTAAGAAAAATTGATAACAACGCAGTATTACTCTGTTACAGGTTAACCCCTGTTACAGAGTAATAATAACATATGCTGGAGATATTAGACTTTTTTACGGTGGAAAAATGCCAATTAACCTTGGCCGTATCTTAAATACACCATCAGTTAAATGTTCTCAAATAAAACCGTCTAAGTTTAATTTCGTTTACTTACCTGGATAATTAAGAGACCATAACAAATGCTGGAAGAGCCATTTTGTCTCCTCTCCTGTCGTGACGTCAATTTGCGTGAAGCACGAGTATTGTTCACTCACAACTTTGTCTAGTGTTGTACTGTTTATCGATAGTTTTAAATAAATTAATTGAAATAGTTAATTTGATAAAAATATTTATATGCAATGAAAGCCAAAATCGAGTTTTATACGCAGATAATTAAGTCAATGTGTTTATTTCTATTTTGTAATATTTTTATAATTACTGACTTTTAATTTTTATTCATGGGCATTAAAGCGTTAGTTAACAAATGACACACACACACACACAAACACAAAAACACGCTCAGTTACTACAACATTTTTAGGTATTTGCAGTAATTTAGGCGTAACTCGTCTACATCGCAAAATTTGAAGACACCCAAAAATAATAATGCAATGCTAAAATGTAAGCTAAATTATATCATTTTAAATAGGTATAGTCAAAGGAAATTAATAACGAAGTTTCTTTTAAAGCAGCAAAAGTATTATATGTCATTTTACAGTCCCCAAACAAACAGGTATGTTTCTCAAACCTTTACGCTCCAAGCGTTTACATTTCATAGACGACGCTAGACGATGTTAGCACATCACTATCTCTCATGAGGTTAGACGACACCTTAATAGTCTAAGTCCATTTTATACTTGAGCCGCATTTTATCCAGCTTTCAAGCTATTTTCTTGTATTTACTTAACACAGCCATTATGTGGGAACTTCGGTAATTATGCTTAGTACCAGTCTTTAGTACGCGACACGTTTTTAAAGGTTGTTAAGAGGATTTAATAAAGATATTATGATTATTAGATTACTAGTGTGTATTTGATATATAACGTGTGTGTACTTTTAAGATTGGTAACAAATTTCTTATCCGAAGATTTACCACTTTAATCATATCGAATTCACACACTCTGTTATTTATTTACCAGTTTATGTATTTATATTTTAGCCGACTAACGCGACGCTAAAAGGAAGAGTAATGGTTCTAGCAATCTATGTATATAATATAGGAGTATGTATGTAAAATTGTATGTTCCATCGAAAAGCCCATCTAACACGATTTTAAAGATGTCAAACGAAGTTCGTAATAAACACCAAGGCGAAGGTGATATAGTCTACAGAATTCCCCATTGTTATAAAAAAGGTGGTAAGGTTACACATACACTTATCAACCCTCTATATATTTATGTATATATTTTGTATTATTTTTGTACATAGGTGAAATAGTTTCAGCTATGTCGGATTTCTACCGACCACGAAAGCGAAGCTGTTCGTAACAGCTAAATGGGAAGGATGTCACTTATTAACATACTATCTACTCAGTATCCCGATATATTAAAAAAAAAACAACATTAGCCTTGAAGGTGATGGCGATTGCTTATGGGCGACGATGACCACTTTCCATTAGGTGGCTCTTTTGCCCCTTATGTTATATAGAAAAAAAAAGTGTACAGACCCAACAGAAAGAGATCCATCGCGTCTTAAGAAGGTAGCAAAAATTGTTGAATATTCATAAGCCTGAAGTCTCATTTGCAAACTTAATCCTTAAGCCTAAGATTTTCTCATTGTTGAAACAACCGATTTAGCGGAGGTCCACTCAGTGAGGGAATTTATCAAATTCACGATCGGAGTTTTGAATTCATAATTTTGTTGTAAAGATTATGAATAAACAGTTTATGGTTAGGTTTATTTAGTCGGGTTAAATTTATTTGTATACAACCGAGGTTTACCTTGAACTTGTAACCAAGTACTTAAGTAAATGTAACGATTTAAGGCAGACGAAGTCACGGGCAATACCTTGTATACATAATAAAATATAAGTAGCGTCACGAATTTTTAGCGCTGAACGAAACCTGCGCAGAAGTCAAAAATAAGGTATCGAGGGGACGACACAGCGTGCGGGGCGCGTGATCGTCGGGTGCGCGAGCGTTGATTGGTTTCCCAGGTCCTTTTGTCTTTCTCGCACCAATACGTAAATTACGTGCGCGATTCTACCGATGCGCAGCTATTCCGATCCATCGCTAACCATTCGTGACGCGACCTATAAGCAATATAATGTATATAGCTAAAAAAAATTAATGTGAAAAATGATACAGATTATTTTAAAACACGATCATGACAAAAAATAAAATTTTCACTTTTATTACAACAAATTTAAGCATTTTACATTTCCACGTGTATATTGTATTGAAATGTGACCATTTATACCGTGTTCGCTCGTGGACACACTACGAGTAAAATATTACACCTATTTTAAAGTTTACAATTTAATTTTAAAATTGAAAGTTTCAATATAGAATACGCTATGTCGATCTTTTTGTTGTACTTGGATTTTGGGCTAATAAACAAAACCTTAAGCTGTATCATTAAATCATTGTATTTCACTCCTCATTAAAATAGATCAATTGGCAACATACTAAAATATTTTTAAGAATAAACACATGAAACACACTTTTAAAGATTCGATAAAATTTAACTCTCGTTTTAATTATAACTATGAAAAACTTGTATATTCTATTTATAATAAAATACTTTAAATATAAATACTTTTCTCCGTAAGGCGAGCTGTATAAATAATTGAACTGTACACAATTTTGAGATGACATGAATTGTATAATATTTTTCGAACTCACTATGAAATAAAATTTAATTTAAAATCTCATTGAAGTGAAGGAAAAGTGCGAATCAGCGCGGAAGTTCTTAATTGTATTGTAAATGTATTCAGGATTAATATCTTGCAAATGAGATGGTTTCTGACTATAAATATTTAACAGCTTTACTTTCTTAAGCTTTAAATGACTTCTTTAGCGATGATTAAAATTTTCAGTGACCTGAAGCGTTTAATATTATTCGTTTGTTTTAAGAAGCTAGTTTTGAAAAGCATTTCTATCTATCCTTGTTATAAAAGGAGGCAAATGTAGGTATAGTTGATTTCAATGTTTTTTTTTTTTTTTATAGTATGAAGAGGGGAGACGAGCTGGACGCACTCCTGATGGTAAGAGTAACGCCAGCCCATAGCCAATGCAGTGCTACCCGGAACTTTGTTATAAAGCCCAACTCCGGGCAGAGGTGCACTACACCGACGCTCCCCACATTAAGTCATCAGATGTTAAGACTCATTAGCCCAGTAATCTCGCTGGCTACAGTGCCCTTCAGACCGGAGCACAGTGACATTTCCACATCACTGTTCAGGCGGTAGAATGTCTGGCACTGTGGGGGTACCCACCCAGTCGGTCTCCTGCGAAAGAGACCTACCCCCGGTGATTTCAATAGCACATCAATGACATACTTATAATAATAGTAATAATTTCAATCGTACCAGCTTTCAAGGACTGTCCTCGGGGCTAATTCGCCCGTTGCTAGGATGAGTATGATGGTACTGGCGAATTTCGCGGAGGCTTAATTCCATATAATGTTACTAGCTGTGTCCCGCGGTTTTACCCGCGTAGTTCCTGTTCCCGGGGCAATACCGGGTAATGTAAGCTGTCCTATCATTTAAGCTGGATCAAACTGCACATGGTGTGCTAATTTTGTTATAATTGGTTAAGTGGTTTAGGAGTCCATTGAGGACAAACATGTGACACGAGATTTATATATATTAAGATATAAAAATTTTGATTCTGTGCATGTTGTGGACGCCAGTAAGTACATTATGTCAACTGTAAATATTTTAAATTGTATATGCCTATATGTTTTTAATGTACGTGGTCGTACGTACTTATTATAAATAAATAAATAATTGACATACTCAATATTAGCACTAAAAGGTTTGATAAGGTTATTGTTGTGAAAAAAATAATGAATCATATGAATTTTTTAAATGGAGGTGTTAAAAAAATTACCTTTTCTCATTTATTTTATAATAAGTTGTTATTCAGAAATTTCTCGTTCAGCATATTTTTCCTCGACAATTGAGTAATGATAGTTTAATTAAAATTTAAATAAATGCACTGTTTCCTGAAATACAAAGTTTGCGTAGCACTCCGCATGAATTGATGATTTTAATTGTATGACGAATTAATAATATTGGTAATTTCATATTTTTGTTCTGTTACGTGATGTTTGGTGATTATGTGTGTGTGTGTGCGTTGTTTGCAGAACAAATAGAGCGGAAATTACTGGAAAAGAGACCTTTTTATTTTTTTAGGTCATCATTATTCATTATTTAATTTGGTTCTAGTCAACTAAAAATAGTGTTCCGCACAGCAGGGGCAGCACACATACACACAAGTCAAAACGACAGAAAATAGATAAATAATTAAACCAAAAGAAAGAAAGAGATAGTTAGTTTTGTCAGTTGCGCGTAAATACAACGGCAACTAATCACCTCAAGGTAAGACGTCCTAATTAGGATGTTTTTGCGTCTTCATTATTTTGCGCTTATTACATATATATTTTATATAATAGCATTGATTCTAGTTCTATGAGGTTATAGACATTCGCTTTCAGATGTATAAGTCATACAACATTATTCCTTTTACAAATCTATTGTTGTAATTTTTACTTAAATTTTTAGCGTATTTATTATAATTTTATTCGCATGGTTCTTACGTAAAAAGTGCAAAATGAAAAACAATTCTTTACTGTTAGTATCGTAAAAGATTGTCCAGTGAAATAAAAGAAAATCTATAAGTGAACCAAGCCGTGAGCTGACTACAAACGTGTGATGTCCAATCGAAGCTTCTGGAACATTCGAGACTTTTTGGAATTATCTAGAAACCACAAAGAGTCGGAAGTCCTTTGACTATGGCAATTCTTGCGGATTCAGTTCTAGCTAAGCTTTCTCGTTTTTCCGTCTAGTATTTATTCGTGTTATAACGATCGATTGGAAAATATTATTTTATTAAAGTTGTAATCTATGACTTGTTTGGTTGTTGTCACTTATATTTTAATGTATATTATATGTGTATTTTTATTATTATCTAAACCAAAAAACTTGATAGAGCTTCATTTTATATTTATGAAAAACAAAAAACTTCACTGGCTACACAAATTTGACTTTATTCAATTTTGATTGAAAAAAATACAAATATACTAATACAATTTTTTTTCATCATCATCTAGATAGTATGTTAGTTATTCTGCTTAGGATAGTCATACATCGCTTTCCGATAACTATTATCTCATTAATCAGAATTACATAAATACATTACTGCAATATACAGACATAGTCAGTCTCAAACGGCATTCTCGACGTATTTTCAGATACGTCAAACCATTGTTTATTTGACGACATATAAAGGTATTTGATACACGGTTGTAACAATAAAACTGTTAATATACAATCAAGCCATTAATTCCCGCATACAGGTTTTAGTACCAAAATTAAAATATCCATTTTATGACGTTTGACTGCGTAATGTACTCATAAAGCCGGGGAACATGACGATTGTCTATAAAAGCTTTAAAATAACCGGTTTTATCCGGTATAAACGAGTTAATGGCGCAACACGAGTACGGGCATAAATTGACCGGTTTAAATCAAAATTTATTTTTGCGATTGTTCCAATAAATCATATGTTACATGTGCTTAATGATCGAAAGTTTCGTTTGGAATAGTTTGTATTGATTGAATGATGGTAGCTGTGTCGTGTGGTTTTGCTTGCGTAATACCTATATTACGTAATTGATTTCCTTCGACATTTATTTAAAACAGTTAGAAGTCAACTTAGTATACCTAAATGATATATTGCAATTACTTACTTAAAATCTCACGAAAATTTTAATTCATAAATTCTTATTCTATGTCTAAATCCTAGCGCGTTACGCTGGTCTATCTAGCTTCTCTTTCTCTCACGCATACAGTAGCATTAACTTGTCTCTCTCTCACTCTGATAGTAAGTGTGATTTGTTACTGTCATAAACATATAACCGAAAAAATATAAAAAAATAAAACAAATGACAGTCTACGTAGGAAAAATTCTTTTGTACGTACTATTAGACTACCCTCGTACGAAAGTCCAAACTGGTTCGTTAACGGTTGGCAAATCTACGCATACAGCTACAATTAATCACAAAAGAAGAAAACATCCAATCAGTGGAAACAACATATTCCATATAAACAAGTCCGCAAGTTCGTAACAAGAGCTTCCGTGTCGAATAAATCACAACTAGCCTGCAAAACTTTCTTGTTGATTGTCCAGACGCTAAATTGTGGTCAAATTATACGAATTATGTATGTTTACTTATGTTTTGGCTTTCCTTTTGTCAGTAAAGTAACCGCCTTATGTTGTCGCTCTTATAATACAGACAAATACAGAGTATATTAACCCTGTCTTTATTATTACAAAAATCTTCACGTTTGAAATGTTTTTTGTCGGATTATTTGGGTTGAATATTACCAATGATATAATTATTATAATCTCTAGTAACTTCACTTATACAAAGATAATATCGAGGTTTTTTTGAATATTTATTATAGTACGAGACCGGTTCTTAAATAGAGAAAAAAAGGATATAAGGTTTCAGAACGAATTCGGTTTTCGTAGTCGGTCCCTATATATGCTTAGATCTTTTAAACTAGACAATGAATTTTGATGAGGTTTTTTTTTATATATAAATTGTTTAATTGTAAGGGGTAATCTCGGGAAGCACTGAACCAATTTTAAAAATTCTTTCACTAAGAGAAAGCCACATTGTTGAATGTGACAGTGAATGACATTCAAAGTGTCGCTGCATTCCATTCCTTTATATAAATATATAATTATATATATTTTTATTGGCGTTCCTAAAATAAAATAAATAAATAAATATAAAGTGATTCAAGAGGAAGGTTTATAAGCAACATATATACGTGTAAAGCCAGGGTATTATAAAATATATATGAAACGTTGATTCAAGAGCATTGGGGTAACGCTAACGACTGAAAGTTTCGCAGCGTTTTGCCAAATCGAGCAGCGTTCAGACCAATGTGTTTTACATACGCTCCCGTGGTTATCCAACCGAAAATTTTCTTGGAGACTTTGTTCTTTGATTGTATGAAATTCAGACTTTCCAAAACAATACGATATAGATAATTAAAGCCATTATTTGCTTTTTTAATGTTGACTAAGATAATAGGTATTTTAAAGTTGGTTTTTTAAATCGCAACGTACCTTATAATATATATTTTCTAATCTTTACTAAATTTCGAAGTATAGGGGTATATTGTTAATAGTCCTCGACGCTGCTTAGAGGGCCTTTAGTTCTAAAAGGTAAGTAGAGCTCGTGTTATACAACTTGATACGAGAAGATTACAAAAGCACAATTTTCCTTTGCTTATACATACATAGAAAATATACAAAATATTTGTAATTGGCTTTGTGCGGATTGAACCTACAATCCTTGGGCAGAAGGATGTACTACGTCAAGCATATGAAACAACGTCGAGAACTAGTTTGATTGCGAGTCAGGAATTAAAAAGCAAAAACATTCCTCGAATATTTTTAACTAGCGACCCGCCCCTGCTTCGCACGGGTGCAACTACAGAATGTCCTCATACACAACTACGTCCCTGCATTTTAAATTTGTAATATCTTCGGAACTATACACTTAAATTACATGGTATAAAAAGCATATTGATCTATATTAAATGCACAATTTATTTACGGTACTTAATTGGATAAGGATTAATGTTGCATAGTTACAAATCACTTCGTAAATAACCATTTATTAGTAAAGTATTAAAAATGATTATGGTGGGCTATCCCTAAGAGATAGATATATGCCATCGCGGACTTTTTTGTAGAACTTTTTAAGGTGGACAATACTGTAGTACCATATTTTGTTCTATCTCGTAGGGTTTAGCCAGCGTTTCCAACATAAGCGCAAAAAAACGTTCTTATTTACGACGTTCATTATTACGACATTAGAAAACTCTAAATTTATCAGTCTTTCTCTACTATATTACGCATGTATTATACATATAAACCTTTCTTAAGAATCACTCTATCTATTTAAAAAAACTGCATCAAAATCCTTTGCGTAGTTTCAAAGATCTAAGCATACATAGGGACAGACAGACAGCGATAGCGACTTTGTTTTATACTATGTAATGATATTTAACTAGCGACCAGTCCCGGCTGCGTTCGCATATATTATGCGAATGTTATTCTATAGGTCTAGTTATAATATGGTTTAATTGCAATTGAAGTGTTCCTATTAGTTCGATAATGTCTTAAATATAACTTCCTCTCATGCAGCAAGCTTCCTTATTATATCAATTTATACAGCTAGGAAACATTAGTTAAATATTTCCTTTAATATTAATAGACGGTGCGGAATATATGAATTCAGTTATCGATAAATATGTAGGCACTAGGCGTTTTGCTTCTACGGTGCAAATTATCTTATATAATATATAACGTTTATGAAGTCTTTAAGCGAATTAGTAATTAGTATATGCTAGGCAATTTTTTTTTAATTTATTCGTAGACAGATTTTTTTAAGAAAGGCGTGCTAACGAGCAGGCATAAGTACCACCTCAGACATAAATTTTTTTCTTTAATTTCAAGACAGGATTTGTATAGACATATTTAAGTCTCCGACATTGCCTGTGAGCCTCTGACTAACCAAATACCCACTAACCGAACGAGATGTAATGTTATCTTTTATAAGGTGACATTTCTTGACACCTATTCTTGCCATATCTTTTTATGGTGAGAAGATACTAAACATGCAAACGAGATTCAGACGAGAATTATTTACATAGCTTTTTATTAAAAGAAAATCTCTTTTATAATCGACTATCGAATATTTTAAAAGCGTTGATTGTGTTCACATACCTTGTATATTGTAGTGTGTAGAATTGAATGAAATATTGTCGAAAGTAATAAATAATAAAATACTTTCAACGTTACATTTTTGAATGCGAATTTCTGAATTCATTTTCATCAATGGAGTTATAATTTTAAATTCGAGTACGGTACAACCGCTACTAATGTCTTGATTTCTAAATCGCGCTTATGGTTTTTTTAACTTATCATATATAGGTATGAACCATTGTGCCATTTTGATAATGGTTAATGTAGTTTATTTGATTCAGTAGAAAGTCATATACCATGGTCGTTCACTAAAAAATCATCGTAATACCTATAACCGTTTTATTATTTAGTATTTCGGTATCAAAATGCCTTTTCTAAGATACCTAATTCCTTCAAGACAAACACTCAAAATTAAAATCGTTATAGACTCTTAATTCATTACATAACTAACGCCCCTAAACTTGCGAACTTATTTAGCACTTTGATGAAGTTTAAACTCTATGTTGTAAAATTTATGAAGCATTTATAAGCCTGATTGGCAGCTGTCCCGTTCTGATTGTTGGTGTGAGAGCGGGATGGCTGGTGGTAAGACTGAGTTGGATTGTTTGCGTGTTGTCGGTTTATGGAGGCATATAATGGAACAGTACCTACGGCAGATGGGACGCGCGTGGCCCTTACAAACGCGAGACGTTTCGAATACTTTTATTAGTATTAAAAATGATAATTGTAAGGTGATATTGACTGTTAGGTTCAAAAACCCAAATAAGCGGCTCTGTCATCTCTCTCTGATCTCATTCATATTGTTCCTGTTCGAGCGAGAGGAGCTTATTTTAACTATCTTACCATCTTAGCTATTTATTTATAGATACGAAATTAGTGCCATCTCCATTTGATTTTTGGTGTTGGTTAGGGATTAGGGTGATTTTCAGATTAAAAATCAAAATAAATTCTAGGGTATAGTTGTGTTCGGATAAGGTATCTAAAAAGTGTGAGAAATTTTCATTTTAAGTTTTATATTTTTTTTTAATTTTTATTGACATAACACACATATAGTCTGAGCTAATATGCAATTACATTTATTATAATTGAAGGCCTATATCCTAATGTATGTCGTTATTAATAATAATTCAATATATTAATCTTATTTTACTTTAATATAATTTTGCACATAGAAGTTACTACTTATTTGACATTTGTATATACGAGTAAATATCTCACAGAAAACCGGCGTCAATAAATAGTTTCTAGAAAGAGATGTCACTGCATTTCGTAAATAAATGGAGGTACTAAAGATATTGTCCTTATACCAATTAGTTAAGGCAGGTATAGGTCGCGTCACGAATGTTTAGCGCTGGACAAGAATAGCTGCGCATTGGTAGAATCACGCTCGTAATTGATGTATTGGTGCGAGAAAGACAACACGACTGGGGAACCAATCAACGCTCGCGCACCCGACGATGACGCGCCCCGCGGTCCGCGCGCCGTGCCGTCCCCTCGATACCTTATTTTTGACTTCTGCGCAGGTTTTGTTCAACGCTAAAGTTTCGTGACTCTTGTTATACACATGTGGGTGCCTACCGGGAGGTAATTAAAAAGTCCGATATAACACTCAACATTAAATAGTTTATTTCACGTAAACACAAGTAACAAGAAACAGCGATAGTTAAGTTGATAGTTAGAAAAGTGAAAATTTAGAACAAAGGATTTGAATAAGTCAATTTACAAAATGGCGCGAAACGGGAGCTAAAATGCGCATGCATTCGCCGTCAATACGTAGGTTGCGACTGCGGAAGCGGTGAGAATTGGAAAGGGGCATCGTATGATCTATTAAATATCTAAATACCTGCCGATACAATTATAACAACGCGTACAGTCCTTCCCACAGCTTCGCGCATCAACGATCTCACCCGGGTTTACTCGTGAATTATTTTTATGTTTAGTTAAGTTATTTTATTTACGGGATTATGTAAATATGTAAGTAGCTAGCTAGTGGGGGTTCCCACACACATTCAAGCTTTGAGCAGAAGTGTTCGCTTACAGGCGATCTTCTGTCTCAGTTTCCCGTCAAAATCGCTATCGGCATGGCCACACTCGAAGTGTTCCTTGTAGATGAGTCAGCGAGATATTATTCCGTGGTCTTTGTCTGAAACTTTCTTTTTACTGTTTTACTCGTTGCGTCTACAATGAGTGTGGGTTTTAGTTACTCGAAATTTTCGTGTACGTTTGTTGCGACGATATTTTGAATCGAGCCATTGAAGGCATTCTTTGTACGGGAATAGAAAATTTTGAGTGCTTATACAACGGCATATACAATGTGTGGGTATAACTTAAATAAAGTATATTGGATTTAAAAATAAATAGTACTGTTTTTTTTCTAATATTTTAATTGTTGTAAATAATATTTTATGAAGTATTTTAATTAAAATAACCTAAGTATTTGACATTAATATTTAAACCATATAATACAAGCCGTTGTTATAAGTTAACACATTAACATTTTTTTATTAATATCTCTGTACAGTTATCATTAACTTATGAAGTTGAAGCTTAATAATGCTTATGCGTCAGCCAATCTTCTTTAATCATATCACTAGCTTTCTCAGCAATCATTATCGTAGGTGCATTAGTATTACCTCTAACTATTTTAGGCATAATAGAAGCATCTATGACTCGTAACTTCTTTATACCATACACTCTTAATCTTGGGTCTACAACGGCATCTATATCCCACGAAGGACCCATTTTACAAGTACCTACTGGATGGTAGATTGTTGACGTATAATGCATTAATATACAGGCAAAATATTCATACGTTCCCCATAGATATTGAGTACAGCCTTGCACAGGTATTTTTACGTATGAAGCTCCACTAAGCTTGAATGGCTCTGTTTCTTCCAAACTAACAGCAAACTTCATGCCTTCTATTAATATGTCTAAGTCCTCTTGTACTGTGAAGAAACCAGAATATATCAAAGGTGGACCGAATATCGGATTAGTTTGGTTAAGTAGCACAACTCCTCGGCTTTTTGGTGTTAGAAGCAACGGTCTCGCTGCAAGACCATCGTAGAAGGATAAGGGGAGGATATTAGTAGCCAAATATGTAGTGGGATCTGAATAAAATTCCGCAACGTTCCTTACATCGAAATGGAATTGCAGATCAGGCGCGTTGTGTCTTGAGTAACTACTTTTAGTAAACCCGATACTGTTTAAAGTAGAGGTTGTGGATAAAGGACCGTTTTTCTTTAAATACTGATCGTGGTACTTATAAACCTCGCTGAGCATTTGCTCTCTATTGACTAAAGTGGAAGTTTTGTTAGATAGAGAAATGATTAAAGCACTAGTTGTTACGTGATCTTGAAGATTGTGTCCGACTTTCAAATCAGCCAGTACTGGAATATGAAGACTTTCTAATTCTTCTTTAGGTCCAACTCCTGATAGTTTTAGAATCTTTGGAGAATTTAGAGCGCCAGCGCTCAATATAACTTCTTTCCTAGCGTAGACTTTATGGAGGACGCCTTCTTTGTAGTACTCTACTCCAACCGCTGTTTTTGTGACAGGATCGATGATAACCTTCGTAATATACGCGTGAGTTGTTATGTGAAGATTCTTCCTATGTTTTCTGATAGGACGTATAAACGCTACATTGGTGGATTGTCTTTTACCATCTTTAGATGTGGATACACTAATATCTGTTCCGATATTATTTTCTCGATTCAGGTCTGTGACTGGGAGGCCTCGTTCTTTTAAGGCTTCTGTGAGCATGATAGTAGCTGCATCGACGTATGGAAATCTTTCTACGTTGAGAGGACCGCCCACTGAGTGGTAGTAGTGATCGTGTGATTCTATTTCTCTGTTATTCTCCGATTTTTTGAAGTAAGGTAATACCTGGAATGGAATAATGTATTTACTTTTTAAGCTCAATCTTAATTATTCATACATTTAAAGCATAATGATATTTCAAGTGCTAATTTACTACATTTTATGTCATACTCCTACAAATTGAAACACACAAATTCAAACTTAAAAATCATCATAACTTTAAACTTACTTAAATAAATTTTGCGATAAGAGAACAAAATAATAGTATCATCAGTAGTCTTAATATAATGGAAATACTTGATACAGAATATGTTAATGTACTATCGAACTGACTATGTCATAATTCCTGTGTAAAAACCAACATTCTGTTTCCATTTACATTTTGATGTAAATTTTCAATTTACCTCGTGATAGCTCCAGCCACGATTGCCATCAGCGGCCCATTCGTCGTAATCCAATCTATTTCCTCTTATGTACACTAGATAGTTTATCGCACTTGATCCTCCCATTGTTTTGCCTCTGAAAAAATTGTCACAATCAAAACTGGTTTACTAGGGCTGGGTCTAGAGAGATATTATTTATTTTCTATTGGGCAAGTATTTAGTTTATCTCTATCAATCCTTATAAATCCTTTTATACTTTAAAATGAAGTTAATGAATATAATTATAGACTCATTAAATATGTAAATTCCTTTTCATCCAATGAATCTATTGGGTATTCATCCTTAATAATAATGAAAAACCGCTTATAAAATATATCTAAGGATGTATTTGAGAAAAACCTCGTAGGTTTGTATATTATAGTTTGAATAAAATCTAAACGTAAATATATTGTCAATTTATAATGAATGAAGTGCAATATTTAAAATACCCGGTTACAGCTGACAATGCCCAAGACATATCCTTACTTCACCTAAAATAGCGTTATAATTTGACCCGGTTTTCCCCTATCCATTACATCTTAAGGAGTTGCGAAACTGTTGTATCAAATAGTTTACGAGCAGAAATCCGCCCATAAGGGCCGTTGAAATGTATAAATGTTCGTAATTTATTTGTAGGGATATATCTGTATGTTTGTTTGTTTAGTTTTCAAGCTTTGAGGCAGCAAACGTTTAAGACTTTTAAATTGTTGTGGGAATTTTATTTATATCTTTCTAGTTTAGTAAATATGGTAGAATGCTGATGGAAAAAATTAAGGCGTAATGACTATCTATACTAATATATAAAGCTTTTTTTGTTTGTTTGTTTGATCGCGTTAATCTCAGGAATTACTGGTTCGAATTGACAAATTTATTTTTTTTAATACACAATTTATCGAGGAAGGCTTTAGGCTACATAACATCACGCTGCGACTTATAGGAGCGAAGAAATAATAGAAAAACAAATCAAAGGGGACGAAGTCGCGAGCAACAGCTAGTGTTCAATAAATTAGTAGTTATCTCGGAATCTGAATTTGTTTTTCGGAAGTTTATCGGATGCAATTATTTTAGTAGTTTCGTTAAAAAACCGTACATATAACAAGAATGACTTCTGATTATTGTTAAGAACGATTTAAATTTGTTATACAAAAGTAAAAGGAAGAATTCAATTTGAAAACACGTTCTGGTAGAAAATCTATTCTAACTGGCACCCACTGACAGCCACAACTATAAGAAGAGAAATTTTCCCAATATATTTCACCTGAACCGACGGAAAGTTTTCCGAATTGCGTCAGACAGGTCAATTTCAATGGTTCGGATCTATATGCACTTTTTGTCAATACGAAAATAAATCGAAGCTATTTTTAATTCTATATTTTTAAATTAACTCTGTATTATGAATGAATTGAAATGAAGGTACACAGAATTCTGTTTTAATAAATATAGCTAGAATTGTGACTATTAATAGAATTGGTTGGAAAATAATCACACATACGCTCACAGACACACACACACACACACACACACACACACACACACACACTTACATACACTCACCCAAATATTACCATGCACATAGATTACATACGGACTTATTATTGGATTGCTAAAATACAGGCCTCGGCTTAGTTTAGCCTCCAGTTCACCCACAGATTTCAAATTCTTTATCATGTTATGTACCTTATTATTATATCTATTGTAATTTGTGATGAAATATAAAATTTATTTATTATTATTATTATTATTGATCCTCTCCTTTGATCCTATTGATCTTTAGAACACAGAAAAAGGGAAATTTTGCAAAAGCGAAATTTCTTAGAGCGCTATGACATGAGATTCTTTAAGGTTTTAAAATATTTCTCAATCAGGGCATTGGTGACTCCTCTTTGCCTGTGATTATAGGCTACGGTGACCGCTTACCATTAAGTGGCTAGTCTGCTTTCTCGTTGACCTTCTAAATTATTAATACTTTAAATACTAGCAGTGCCCCGCGTTGGTCCTGTACCGGGATAAAACCGGGATGCAAAGTATAAGTATATCCTATGTAACTCAGTGATAATGTAGCTTTCTAATAAAAAAAGAATTGTTAAAATCGGTCCAGTACTTTTGGAGTTTATTCGTTACATAAACAATACAAATCTTTTCTCTTTATGATAATAGTGTAGATGTAGATATAGGGATAAAATGATATTAAAGAAGATTAATATACCTGTACCAGGCGCAAGTCCCGCCGCGTTGCGATAGGCAAGTCAACTTCTCTGGCTGTGTTCTGTACATCCAATCTATGTTAGAGGAACCAAGTGTTGGAGCGAAGGCGGGAACACTCGTTACCTCTGGTTCTTCGGACCCGGCTTCTAGAAGGAGTATCTGTGGATCAAAGAGAATTTTATTATAATCACAATAAACTTACTAAGTAGAGTATAATTCAAGAACGAATTTAGAGTTAAAAAAAGCAGGGTTCGTATCAAACAATTAGATATTGGACATTTTTGGACAGAGAATAACAGAAATTTTATTAATTGTAAGCCTAAGGAAATATAAAGTGTATCGGAGCTTAAATTTTTATTTAAAATCAGAATTGGAGTTTTCCGTCCATTCCCTATATAAAATTGAATACAAAAATGTTGATATTCTGAACTCTGTCTAATCTATTGACACTTCAATAATTAAGTTAATTACTTTGACATTAATTTACGTCAATATTTTAATATTACCAACTTTAGTTTTGCCGTAGTCTATTAAAATCAGATGGAAAATAAATCAGAATAAAACAGTTCAAGAAAACATTTATAAAGGTACGTATTTATTACTAAATTATACTTAATTGTCTCGTTAAAATAAACAAAATAGTTAACCAAAATACCTCACTAGAATTGAAGTGTAACTGAAAATGTTTTAAAACACCTCTCCCTTTGATGTTTTTAGTTCGGTGTTAACAATATTCTATATTCGAGCCATGTTAATAAAAGGCGTAGATCATATTAATATTTCCCGTTCATGTTAAATTCTTTGTAAACTACACGCTGCGAGACCCGCGGCCGGTGTCAATAAAAAATTCATGTTTTCAACGACGGCCGCCATATTTTATTTCATTCTTTTTTCAAAAGTTCAAAGCGCCGGTGACAATACCAGAGTCTAGTGACTATTGAATATTTTACTTTTTTTTTTAGTTGCTGTCAAAAAGGTTCGAAATGGGTTTGAAAATGGAAGGATTTGGACGTGACACTTAACTTTTGGACGCGTGAAATGTTACAACTAAAAATATCGATTTTGTTATACCTACTACGATTTTGGATAATTAAAGTATTACATAAAACTATTGTTCTTATATTTCAAGTGTAACCGGTTCTACTGCATATACGCGGTGTATTAAAACATTTCTTTGAAACGAGAAAGGAGTTTTTATTTTTCAAGTGTTTATATTATAATGGACTTTAAATATAAAAAAACATCAAAGTTTACCATAAAACATCTTCAATTAAAGTTTATTTTTCAAGCATTAAATTATTGTATTAAAAAAAAATTAAGCCAGTCTCAATATTTAATAACCATAAATCACTATGGTTTTATCTGAACACAAAATCGATTCGTATCCAAGCAAATTTGTTCTCACGACATATTATGTAATTTCATTGTTTTATAATAACAATAAAATTAACGTCCCAGTTCTATTGATATACTGTGAAAATTTTTTTTTGCTTGCTAACAATCGTAGTTGAATAGGATTTTTTTTTATGTGATGGTAAATGACTAATAGGAGATTCGTATGATGGTATGGGACCACCGACTACTGCTCAAAGCTAGATGAGTTAAAAAGAAAAGGAATAAGGCTTAAAAGGGAATAAGTAATATCAGAAACGATGAAATTATAAGAAAAATAAACTGACTTTTTAATAAACATACGATACGTATTTCCCTTACGTATCTTGGTAGTTCAAGGCGTTTATGGGAAGCGATTTCTGAATCGCGCTTATGATATTTTTTCAAGACTTAGCATATATACAATTCATTGGGGCTTGACGGCCAGTCAGTTGTTCGACTGGTCGAGATTATTATGGCTCATAGGAAGATTACATCACTACTTCCTACAGCTATAATAATAATAGTAAAATTTGGTAGGATTCTATTTTTTTTTATTCCATGAAGTGGTGAGATGAGCTGGACACCCTCCTGATGGTAAGAGAAACGCCAGCCCCTAACCAATGTAGTGCTACCCAGAACTTTGCTCTGGACAGGGGTGCACTACATCGACGCTCCCCACTTTGAGCCATAAGATGTTAAGACTCATTAGCCCAGTAATCAAGCAGGCTACAGTGCCCTTCAGACCGGAGCACAGTGACATTTGCACACCACTGTTCAGGCGGTTGAATGTCTGGCATTGTGGTCAGTCGGTCTCCTGCGAAAGAGACCTACCCCCGGTAGTAGTAAAGAGGTTTTAAAAACCAGAGATAAGTCGCCCGATAACGGGTTTCAGCTTTATAAATCAGTATAGTTTCACGAATACATGTCTCGTAATAAAAGTTTTCACACAAAACCCTAGTTTGTGGATTCATTTTACATATCGTCTCGTAAACGTTATTATACCCGGAATGCATGTAAAAATGTGTAAAACATATAAAAGCGAACATGTTGTCTGTCGTTATCATAAAACGTGGGAAAAGTGAACAGAACAATGTAAAAAGCAACGGGAAATGATCGAGATGAGCTTTTCGGGAGATAAGTTGAGTTTTAAATAAAGCTCTTACTGCGTTTCAAATTTGTATATTTAGTTTTTAATATGGTGTTCTAACTTAATTAAATAATCAAACAACGATATAAATATATATGTGTGTGTGTGTGAATTGTATTGTAGTGTGTTTTTATTAATGTATATTGTAAATACCGCAAGATTATCCATACATATATTATAATGCGAAAGTAACTCTGTCTGTCTTTCCATCACGCTAAAACTACTCAACCGATTAGAACTAAATTTGGTACACAGATGGTTTACAGCCTGGGGAAGGACAAATGCTACTTTTTTATCATTTTTATAACATACTTTTTACAAAGTCCTTATCATACTTCTTACCATACTTGTAATACCTATTTTAAACCATGAATATTTAATTGGATTAACTTAAAAGTTGATAACTTGGAAGATACCCGCTTAACTTAACTTAACTTAAGTTTTATGTTTTGTCTTATTTGAACTAAATAATTAAATAGCTCAACTATAGATTGCGTAACAAAGGCTGGTTAGAGAAAAGTTTATTAATTTGCAAACTAGCCAACAACGAGCGACTTAGTAAGTTTCTAAGTTAAGTTCAAGTTAGTGGTCATTTACTTGTCTATAGCATACCTCCTGAGGCACCGCGCGGTAAGCTTAGAATGTAATATTAGTAGAAATTACATACTAATAATTTTTATTGAATGTCTATGCAAGTAATAAGAGCTATGTCATTAAATGGATACGTCAAAATCTAATCAGATTTTACTATAAAACGTTATTTTGTTTTAAGAAACGTAGTTTTATTCTTGAGATTTATTTATTGCCCATACAAATATTAAAAGTAGAGCGAGTACAAAGATCGATACTAAAGGTTGCAGGTCCACGATGGTATATGTCTATCTCTTAGTCTTGTCTTATAACCCACGATAACCATTTTTAATCCTTTACTAATAAATGGTTATTTACGAAGTGATTTTTAACTATACAGCATGAATTCTTATCTAATTAAGTACCTTAAATAAATTGTGCATGTATTATAGATCAATATGATTTTTACTGCATGTAATTTAAGTGAATAATAGTTCCGAAGATATTACAAATTTAAAATGCAGAGACATAGTTATTGCGTCGCCGTGGCCGGCCGGGGGTCGAGTTGACAAACAAGCTGTGAACATTGTGTATGAGGACATTCTGTAGTTGCAACCGTGCGAAGCAGGGCCGGGTCGCTAGTAAAGAATAATTAAGAATACATATCTTGAAATTTGAATATAACCCGTAATAGTATAAAAAAAAAATAAAAAAAATAAACAACATTAATAAAACAAAATTTTTAAAATTGGAACACAATATTGGCCAGTAAAAATTCGAAATTGGAGCTAGTTCAATATGATGTTAAACGGTTTTCTCGATAAGCCGAAGGTAAACATATACAGACTACTACGATCGACCAAAGAATCAAGTCAAGCAGTGCGTTTAATTTTTTTTTGTAAAAAATATTTTTTTAATTTACATTAACCAAGGATATATATTTTAAAATTAGAAACAAAACTCGTACTGGTATAAAAAATGAAATAGCATTATTAAAACAATAAACATTTTAAAATTGGAACACAATACTGGCCAGTAAAAAATTCGAAATTGGAGCTAGTTCAATATGATGTTAAACGGTTTTCTCGCTAAGCCGAAGGATCTAGAAACAGTCGCTAGGAACTGGGATTGTAAAAGTTTTTCGCTTTGAGACTTCATTGTTTTACTTTACTTGTGCAGTGTGTCGAACTGTGGTCCTTAATTTGAAAGTGTATATTGTATTGGTAAAAGGCTATTTAAGATTATCGTCGAAATAAAATAAAGTTCCTGTTTCATACGATTAATAATATTCTTATTAGGCATAAATAACTATCACCAATGTCTGGTTACGTCTTCAAAAAAGATTTTTTTTGGCACAGAAAATACCTACGTACCTTTACTTTCATATAAGAATTTTCCGCAGTTTGTCGAACTGTGTTACTTAATTTGAAACTGTATATTGTATTGATAAAAGTTTTCGGTTAAAAATTTACGGTTATCGTCGAAACAATATAAAGTTCTTATTTCATACGATTAATAATAGATATTCTTATTAGGCATAAATAACTATAAAAATGTCTGGTCGTTAATCGGTTCGTTGTTCTGGTGGTTACGTCATCAAAATGATTTATTTTAGGACAGAAAATACCTTTACTTTCATATAAGAATATTCCACAAAGCTATGTGAAAACTCATATCCTTTCGATAAGCATAAGCTAATAGATAATTATTTATTTATTTATTATACAAAGGAAACTTAAAAACTAGACAAATACATTAAATTTAATGTAATAGGCGGCCTTATCACATGAACCGATTTCTTCCAGGCAACCAGAATATAAAACATTAATGATACAAAGAAAGGAAGGGTAGGTGAAAAGTGTAGATTTAATATTCAAAAAGATGGAATAACAACAGTACGATTTAAAAAATAAATGACGATATTATAAGTTTTAGAAAATAATTGTTATAATAATTTTTCTCATAATTGTCATGTCCATATTATGTTGCTATGCAAATATGCTAAACATAAAAAAACAAGTTCGCCTTATATGTATCGTGCACTTTATAAATACATATTGAACCTTAAATATGTTTTTTATTAAATACGGTTAGAAAGAAAATGACATTGATACTTTACCATTATTTATGGTTTGGTAAAAATCAGTATTATTTTGTACGTATTATTGGTTCAAAACATAAACTCCACCGGCTCTCGTAATGTATTGCGCAAACCTGAAATTAGCAGGCACTGAAGCATTAAATTCTATTGCTAGCGTTAAATTAATACTAATTAATGCATATGTTCATAGACATATAACGCATAGACTGATAGTCTCTTAATAAACCCACGAAAAACATTAAATGTTAAAAAATGCCAAATCTCTCGACACAGTCTTTCCATCGTAAAAAGTTTTGAGATCTCATAGAAGCCAAGTCATTTTCAAATTATTTTGTAGTTATAAATCAACATATAGTAATTGTATCAATAGTTTTCTTTATATTATAATAATTATAGAGCCCCAGTTTGGTCCGCTGTAAGTGAAGCCAAAACTGTATATATGTAAGTGTTAACAGCACGTTCTTATACTCGATAACACACACACAAACTCAACGATAATGTTGCTGCTATAAGCAATGTACCCAATAAATGTGAAAAATTTTGAAGCTACGAAAAACATACGAATTTTTATGCGATGAACTACGGCGACAATAATAATAATAATAAAATTCTTTAAAGTCAAAAAGAAATACACCTTAAAACTAAAGATGAAAATTACAGACAATTGACAATTGGCGGCCTTACTCGTATTAGTGATTTCTTACAGTCAACCAGTAGTACGGAAAAGCTGATCAATAAATTGTTATAATGTGGGTGGTGTAATTTATAAAGATAGATACACATATATATTATTTATACATATTATATACATACATACACACACTTACATATACATACATACAAATATACATATAGTTACTTCTAGAAAAATATAATGGAGTATGAAATAGTCAAAATAATAATAATGTTGTTTAACTAAATGGTAGAAATGACGATCTATGTAAGTAGATAAAATTGTCTAGGTTGAAATGGCTTCTCTTTGTGTTATCATACTACAGTTCTAAGTGTAATTATTCTATGCATACATTATGTATCGGTTGACTATTGGTTAACCTGCTGTCATAGTTTGTTTAAATTGTAATGTAATCGAGAAATCGCGGTCACGTTACACTTTAAGGTGGATTTTAAATAATTTAATGTCAATGTCATATTATTTGGAGGTTAAGGTGAATATAGAATGGGGTTAGTTTCAATGTTTTTTTGTTTAAAGATAAGAAAAAAAAGACAAGATAACTGGCTAGTATTGTAATGTTGGTCAGCGAGAAATAAAACGTGTATGAAAAAAAAAAAAAACAATCGGTTACTTTTTTTATATGCGAGAGGGCAATCTAGCTGGCACGGAGTATATTACTGGCCTTTAATAAATTTTCCTTTTATTTTTAATTGTGGTGTCAATGTCACTTAGAAAGTGTACTTATCTTTATCAGTCGCAGTGTGAAAGATATATCGCTGAATAAGCAGAAACGGGCTGTGGGTCTCTTTTTAGCATTACTAATTGCCAGTTATTCTTGCTCAATTTAAGAAACATTTAGGTCTAATAAAAAAGTATCTATGACCATCTAAAATTAGGTTGTTTAATCTGTGACGCAAAAATACGCTTTCAATGTCAAGTTTAAGCCCAAATTAAGTGAAACCTTGACATTTCGCGCTTGAGTGCTTTCGATACTAAATATTTGAATGATAAGTTATTAAAGAAATTGATGTCAACTTTGTGCTTTAGTAAGAAGTTAGATATTTTTGGTGTGTAAATGTTCAGGACGATTGTTTTTTATGCCTTAAACAAAAAAAATGAAATTGTCCCTACACTTTTAAGGTTTCGGTAGGATTAATACAGCGTAAATGAAGTCGTGTTGGGACACCTAGTAACCAAATATACGGAGCTCGTGAATGCGTCACCTTATAAAAAAAAATTAAATTTCGAATAATTTTCCAGTTTGGGGAACCTTCAGCGAAGTAGACAGCGTAGTAACCATTGCACCAAACAATCGTCCAAAAACTAGCCGTAATCGTTCACTCGTAACAATTTAATGACAACAAAATGTAGCAACACAATTTTAACTACACGTGTGTTGTAAACACCTTGAAATTTGTTCTTGAACGTAATATTTTGTGAAACATAATGTTTCTAATGTTGGATTAGTTTAGTATCGATAATATTATTGATGTGTCAAATTTGTAAAATCTGAATGTGACTTGAATGGTCTTATGTTGACTCTTAAGTAACTATGGGATGGTTTGTTTAATATGTATATGCTTATTATTATAAATTGAAGCAAAAAGTTGAAAGATTTTGCTCAAATATTCTATTCTCTTTGATGAAGTCTAATTTTATCAATTACAAGAAATAAAGATAAATAATAAACTTATTAAGACTGTCTTAGCGATGATTAAACAAAACTAGGTAAATAAAACAATTACTCAGCCAATTCTGAAATTGCATATTTCACTAATAAAAAAATAACCTTATTTTTCATCGGTAGGTACTTAAAAGTAGTAAAAAAATAAATTAAGAATAGCGCCATCTATCGTCCAAACCAATTGCTGTTCTTTCAGGCGTATAATTGTTTTTGATATCGACACCTATTCCATAGCAAACTGTTGCAACAATATCATTATAGCGACCTACAACGCTATCTAGTGGATTTGTGCAATTAACTTTACTAAGAAATCAATAGCTGATTAGAATCGTTCACTACAAAGAAAATATTAATGACCAAGTGATTTGGAGCGGAAAATGGTTATTTATTTATTAATTGTATTGTTATTTTAAGGTGTATTTGGGCTGAATTAGGACTTTCACATAATAACCTTCTAGCTTATAGTATTCTAGACATATGTACAGCAACTACAAAAGTTGATAGATACATAATATGATATTAAATAAATAAATAAAAATAAAATATTCATTACAAAAAACTAATAATTGTCTGAATTGGTGGAGCCTTCATTTTAAAAATTTAAAATGCATCGAAATATGAACTCACCTTGCTTATTTATAAGATTTAGGTGTTAAATTGATTCGTTATTTTAAATGTTTTTATCAACATTTTCGCTATTAGAATGTACTTCTGTTTAATACAAAGTAATTTAATATATTACTCTGTTTTCTTTAAAAATATCAAGACTTAATATATGAATTAACTCATTTGTATAGTTATATTCGTCCTTTGTTTAATAAAAATTTTCTTTTTAATTTTAATGGTACCTACAGCATTGTACGAAGACGGATATTGTGTAACTATTTTAATATTGAATTTAATACTATTAAATATCTTGTAAGTAAATAATGTTATTTTACAATAAATGAAAATATGTACTTATTTTACTTATTTCGTATATTCACATAAATCTATAGTCTTAGATTTACTGATGAATGATAAAGATTTGATCAATAATAATAATTTATGAGAAAATCATTGAGAAAAACTATCGTAGTTTCCGCCATATTGTTGTAGCGAAGAAAAACGAAGTTAATAGGAGCAATAATGATTAATTGCTTGAGAACTTGCATGCAATTGCAACACACTGTATCTTATCGTAGATTCCTTTGACATAACATACGTCTTCCTGCTTTCAAATGCATAATAATGTTTTGAAACATACATTTTTATAAAAATATTGACTTTTTTAATACATTATGATTCATTTTGGTAATAAAAAACGTGTGATTTAGAAACTGATCTGGTCTTAAAAAAGAAAATAAAAACACACTATTATCGGTTTACTCTTTTAAAGCATAAAATTTTATAATTACTAATTTTTTAAATACACGATATTTCGTACTATAGTACTGCGTTATTATAAAAGAAGAAAATGGCTTATATTTTTATGAATATAAGAAATATAGGCCACTAGCTGTGTCCCACGGTTTCACCCGCGTAGTTCCCGTTCCCGGGGCAATACCGGGAAGTGAGTTATCCTCACTTCCTCCTTTTTAACTTGGATCAAACTGCACAATGCACATGGTGTGCGAATTTTATTATAATCGGTTAAGTGGTTTAGGAGTCCATTGAGGACAAACATTGTGACACGAGATTTATATATATAAAGATTTAAAAATGATGTTATTTAAAGATACAGAATAAAATGTTTGAAAAATATTAAAATTATTAGTCAAAAATCTTACCTTCCATTTTTTAACTTCAGACAGTCTATTCGCAAGAACACATCCAGCAGAACCAGCTCCAACGATAATAAAATCAAATTCTTCATTCTTCTTTCTTCTATTTAACTTCTCTTCTCGTATCCTCTCGTCAATGTTAGAATCCAATGGAGTATTAAAATTAAATTCAAAAACAGGCTCTTTATTCAAATGCCTATCATGCGAGGAATCTTCAAAATCGAATGTTGGAAAATTTGAGCTAGAAAATTGCGAACTAAATTCAGACCCTATGTTCGGTGGGTGAAGATCGAAATTCGATTGATGGGGCGAGTACGGAATGTGATATTCTGATACAGGCGAATATGATGGCACGCGTGAATTTGAGTAATATGCACCGTGTGAATATGGGTTAACTTTAGAGTATAAATCGTCTTGGGATTTTCCGAAGAGTTGCATTACTAGGGCAAGGAACATGTAGCCAGTTTGCGAACATTGTGTTTGCGGGGCCTGAGCTGAGGCACATGCTGGTGACACGTCCGGGGGTATCCAAGTCGTCGACATTGTGCACAGATAACGAAAAACCACTAGTACATTTTACACTTCTTAATTTTGCTGGCCAGTAACAATTAAAAAAAAATATCTAGATAATTATAGCGCGATGTTTTTTTTTTTTGAACGAAGGAGGTCGATTAAAAGTTAGGTGGTTGAGTCAAGCCCAATCAACGAACAATCGGCAACTGATTGTTAACAGAACAAACTATGGGTGGTAATTTTTCACAAGCTAGATTTGAACTGATTAACGTTCTCAATGTGCCCCAGTTATATTTTTTTTAATTCAATGACGATCGATCGTTGCATTAATTGCAACAGACTTGCAATTCGTTTGTATTATAACATTAAATAACAATTGTAATGCTTGAATAATAAGTGTTTCAAAATTTTCAGCGAAAATAGCATCAGACTCAAAGAGACTGAGGCCATATAAATGACAAAATATTTTCTATCACAATGCATGTATTTTACTTGGAAATTTAAAATTAAAATGTATTTTACTATTTCGTTTTTAATAATACTGAGTTGCTTCGGTGAGTTTTAGCTCCATTGTAAAATGAATTTGGTACTATTCTATTGTCTGTTGAATTCTAAGAAATCCAAATCTAAGTTAAGATGTCAGGGTTTCATAAAAGTATTTGATCTAAATATTTTAACACTTTTAAATGTACTGTAAATAAATAAAACTATTTTAACGTGCTCAAACGTAAAAAACAAAATTAACGATCCTATATTTTAAAGGACGCCTCCTTAAACGTAGATTTCGCACTAATGCTTCCATCCTCAAAGAACTTCGTGTTAAGGACCGCCTCATCTCGTTACTAAAACTAGTGTTGGTCACATCTCCAGGAATGAAAGTTCATGGAAAAAAAAGGCAAGGACTGACATGATTAAGATGGCAACTGAGTCAACCATTGTCCAGTGCTTGGTATGCCTCCGATCGAAAGAAAAAGCAAATTAACGGAAGAACTACCATCTACAACGCTCATTACCCAAATACCACCTACTCATGTACCTCGTCAGTGCAAGTACGACCACACTGACAAGAATTAGACCGTTTGAGGATTTACAATGATTTTATGCAGATGAAACCGCGTGTCATAGTTGGTATATAACATTTTTATATTCAATTTTCAATCTATATACTTAATATATAAAGCTGAAGAGTTTGTTTGTTTGTTTGTTTGTTTGAACGCGCTAATCTCAGGAACTACTGGTTCGAATTTAAAAATTCTTTTTTTATTGAATAGACAATTTATCGAGGAAGGCTTTAGGCTATATAACATCACGCTGCGACTAATAGGAGCGAAGAAATAATGGAAAAACAAATCTACGGGGACGAAGTTGCGAGCAACAGCTAGTAATCTTATACAATTCAGTTAATCCTATAGAAGCGATTTCAGCGAACATTGATATCGCGAATTCACTGAGAATTAATTTTAGTAACTTCCATAAGTTTTGCTGTAACTTTAACAGAACTATTTTCCTATCAAGCTGTATTAAACTTTACGATATAGTTTTAGAGTTGATTTTCCCGTAATAAATGTTGTTAATCGTGAATCCATTGTTAAGAAGTTATTTGTGTTATTTCGTGATTAAATTTGTCTTGTTATGTGTATTACATTGCTATTAATATAATAGATATGAAAGAAAGGTTACTTTTCTAACGTTTCTTTTGTTTTTAATAATTTTACGCGTCCCTTGCTAAACTGATGTTGCTGATATTTGGTGAAAAAGATAAATATAGTCTTGAACTATTAGATTAAGTAATTCATTGTTACTAAACACTTACTAATAATTTATTATGGGCTAGCTTTTTATAAATTATTGTAAAAAGCCTGAATTAAACGTATTTTATTTTTTTTATATTAACAGTATAATATATAAAAAAAATGCAAGATCACTGCGTTGTTACTTTAACTATATAAAGGCACATCTTTTGCCGCATCTCAAGTTCTTATATGTTCAAAATTTTCGACATTTATTTTAGACTCTTATATTTCTAATAATGTTAAAAGCCACTCTATATTATGTATCCCTATGTATGGGTAGTGAAAAATGCATTTAGTTTCTGCTTTTTAGGCCAAATGGCAAAACACGTAACTCTTATGGATTTTTCATGTCTGTCCGTCGGTATGTCGCAGTCACTTTTTTTCTTATTAACATTGATTCTACCTTGTTATATTTCCTTTCGTTCTAAATATAAGATTTAATATTAAAAATTTAAGGTGAACCAAGTAAAGACGCGGGGATCGCTTGTTCAGAATAAATAGGATTATCAAGAATTCCAAGTTCTTATTACGTCATAAAAGTTGCAATTTTTAAACAAACTCAAAGTTATAAAGCTAACTAATTAAAGTGAACTCGATCAAACACAAACCTTGGAAGTACGTAGCGAATAAGAAAATAAGAAGAAACTGAAACAATACGGAATTTGTCAGGGAATTTTCAAAAGCAACGAAATTAGTAAAATTTCCCCGTTACGCTTGCAACGTTAAGTAATTACACAGTTGTTTTGAATACATCGCTTCTTCAACATCAGCTTTGATCGTTTATCTTGTTATGTATACAGCAATGTATTCTTAACAATTTGTTAAACTAGATGCAAAGGAGATTTTTCTTGATATTAATAAGAGGATTCAAGTCTCCTATAATTTACTTACAGTCCGCAGTTGAGAAGATAGCTTAACTTATTAAATCCAAATACTAAGCTCTAACGGATTATTTAAGACGTCTATTGTATTTTAAGATTTCATTGTTGATAAGTTAAATATACTTTCTTAAATATACTTGAAGATAATGTAATAAAAGCGGTAATGATATTAAGATTAAAGCTTTAATATTCTTAAAGATGGATAGATAAAGATCCTTAAATATTAAATGTAGTTTCATCAAATTTGACAAAAATAAGCTTATGGTCGTGTTAATTGTATTTTTAAATCATCATGTATTTTTATATGAGGCATTAAAAAAATAAAGGGAATAACATGCCAAAAAATTACTATCTCACATTAGTTTTTTATGTCACGAATCACTTTTAATGTTGAGAATATTTTGATTTTATATAAGAGAAATAGACTACAAAAATTAATGTAACCGGCAATAATTTTCATTTAACCATTCAATTAACATTCACTAATGTATCATCGTGTCAATAGTTTTCCCAGAATTGAAACTATGTTAATGTATATGAGGTCATAGAAGATAATTAATTAATACTGTAACCACTATATTAAACATTAATCAAAATATTGAATTACCATATTATAGTGGGCTCTCGTCGGAATTACTATTGATAATTTTAGTTTAGATAGACTTTTAGGCTAAAATAGGCATAAATCGACATGTGTAAGTAGCGTCACGAATCTTTAGCGCTGAACGAAACCTGCGCAGAAGTCAAAAATAAGGTATCGAGGTGACGGCACGGCCCGCGGGGCGCGTGATCCTCTGGTGCGCGAGCGTTGATTGGTTCCCCAGTCGTGTTGTCTTTCTCGCACCAGTACGTCAATTACGAGCGCGATTCTACCGATGCGCAGCTATTCTCGTCCAGCGCTAAACATTCGTGACGCGACCTATAATGATGTCTGACACGACGACGTCTTTTGTTTTCCTTTCCCTGTGTTTTTTTTTCATACCGTACTTTTGCTTTCATTCTAATTTCTCTTAAATAGAATCCCCGTAATCGTGTAGGGGTACACTTTTCCGTAATATACATTTATTTATATGACAATAGGGACTTCGAAAACTGATTAAGGCTTCACTTTTTAGTACAACACTAAGCAGTAGCGTGCTGGAGTGTTATGACATAGACTGAAAATTTACATATACCCACATATTTTTGCATTAACATACACAGTACAGATAAACCAAAAAAGGACTCAGAGCCTAAAAAGATACAAATGTGAATTACTATTTTTTTTCAGTGTGGGGATCAAACTCACAACCTTCGGCGCAGAGCAGTTGTGCCACCACTGCACAAATCAATCTTGTAGGACTTCGATAAGTTTCAAGTGTGTACAGGTCGCGTCACGAATGTTTAGCGGTGGACGAGAATAGCTATGCATCGGTAGAATCGAGCTCGTAACTGACGTATTGGTGCGAGAAAGACAACACGACTGGGACAACCAATCAACGCTCGCGCACCCGACGATCACGCGCGCCGTGTCGTCCCCTCGATACCTTATTTTTACCCGACTGCCAAAGAGGGTAATGTTTTTCGAGTGTATGTAA
>JADANM010006225.1:2930149-2947725 GCA_026213755.1 Eurema hecabe
TCAAGGCTGCCACCTCCTCGAAACTTTTCTCTTGTTCATCATTATATCTCTAACAAGTAGAACAGTGGAACTACTTAAATGTTCCATGTATCGGCATCCCTAACAAGTCGCTTATCAAGCTCAGTACACTTGCGCATTGTTCCTACCCTCATTAGAGTCAGACACATTGTGTATTATACGAGTACGTTCGTGTCCACTCCACATGGTTTTTCATTTAAAAGATAAGGGAACAATAGTTCTGCAATAAGTGTGAAAAAGCTAATTTGAATTTTGTGGATTATGATACTCTGCACTGGATTAAAATACGCGAAACGTTCTTTAGTCCGTGGGAAAATTAATGTTTTGTCGTAATTTTGAACTAACTAGCTGATATTGCAATAAAGATAATAATTATTTTAAGTACTTTAATTACTAGTTGTAACTTTTAATTTTTAAAGAGTAAATTTCAGAATTTTTTGCCAGTTCTTTTCTGTAGAAACTGCTTTCCGGACCAGTTGTATATTATCGTTTTGTAATACCATGACGATTCCAAAGTCTAACTATATGTAGCCTAGTTGCATAAAGATGAATTCAAACAACAAATTCTAATAAAAGTATCCAGAAATGGCTTAGCTTAATTGGTATACCAAATAATCAATTGGGACCATACCTATTCCATATCTCACAGACATCTGCGTCCAGTACATTACCGGATTGTCTACCGGTGCTATTGTGTACCAGTTAACTGGAAAAACGGCAATTCATCAGCCACAATGCGATCTAATCTGCATGAGGAACATTCATGCGATGTGGTTGCAATACACCACCTGAGGTATTTGTGGTTGGAAGTGATTGTAATGTATCTGTATATTATAGTTATAGTACAAATGTTGTACAATATGTAGCCTACCTATGTAGTATAGGTCGCGGCACGGATCTTTAGCGCTGGACGAGAATAGCTGCGCATCGGTAGAATCGCGCTCGTAATTGACGTATTGGTGCGAGAAAGACAACACGACTGGGGAACCAGTCAACGCTCGCGCATCCGACGATCACGCGCCCCGCGCGCCGCGCCGTCCCCTCGATACCTTTTTTTGACTTCTGCGCAGGTTTCGTTCAGCGCTAAAGATTCGTGCCGCTACTTGTACCTATGTTCAAAATAAACGGTTCGATAGTTGGAGTAGAATTTCTTCCCAGCGTAGCAGAAAAACAGAAAGATGCTTTATAGGCTGGTTGTGAGCGAGTTTTTTAAATATTAACGTAACAAAGAACTTAAATGTACCAATGTTATGTAACTTTACTAGCCAAACCGTAGAAGTAGATATAGAAGAATTAGGTTTGACATTTCAAAACTATAAATATAGATAGGTAATTATTGTAGAAGATAATAATATAACTTTCTATGACGAAAATATAGTTAGGTTATATAATTGTTTTCAATCTAATCAGAGCGTCATACTTTTGATAGTATACACGAATAAATGCACAACATGCAACCCTCAAAATTACATATTATGTATGTTTTCAGTCTGAAGCTCGAACCGACAACCCTTAGCGCAAAACGCACATAACCACTGCAACAAACAGTCGATAAACAGACTGGAAGCCTTAAATAAACAAGACAGTGTGTCTCAAAGTCCAATGGGACGACCATTCGACACAATTGGAGAGGTCAAACACAGTTCTCGAATTGGAAACTAAAGGAGGGCAATGTTCTTTGTATGAGTTACTTTAAGCGGTAAATGTTTACCTAACTCTTAAAGGTTAACTTCGTATTTCACTATTCATTTGCTTAAAGAAGTCTTATTAATGCTAAATTTCAGTGTTTTCTCTTGGTTACTCTGCGGAATGGGTTCATGTTATTGCGTATTTTATTATATCATAGGTTACTATAATATACTAAATACCCATAGTAGAGAAAATGTAAGAACACTCTTCGGATGAAGCTACAGAAAATAACTAGATCTAACAGATTTTTCATATGCTCTTCATTAGAAAGTAAACCTATAAACGAATTAGTTGTACAATATAGTACAACGCGTACAGGCGGAAATAATTGCTAGAATATAATTACTTGCAGACACCTAGTAACCCTTTCTAAGCAATTCTAAAGCTTACGCCTTTTCGAAATAGCAGGAATAGCAATACTAGATTTCTTCGAAAAAAATAGCCCAATTACATCGTGAAAAAATATTTGAAAAATAATTAAATCCCTGCCATTTACTATCATTCAAAAATGCACCTTACACCTCTTTTATAAGACACAAATTTAATTGTATTTTAAGTGATTGTATGGAGATATTACCACGCCCGTGTTAGCGTGACTTATTGTGCTACGTGTTCTCAAATCAATTAATTTACGTAGTTCGAATACTTTTCACTTGACCTTGTCTCCATTTTTTTCAGTTTCTTGAACCTTGATTGTGTTGCAAGTTCTTGATAAGTGTTGACTTTCTTGTACTCGTAAAGTTATTACAATCTTTTTGAATATTTTAATGTTTTATATAATTATGTCGTTGAAAGATTCGTCTTTTTTAAAGACGAGTTTAGAAAGGTATAAAAGTTTAATTGAATTTAGTTTGGACTACTATTTAGAGGCCTAGTCAATATTATGCTAACCGCTATTTAGTTACTATTATATAATGACCTATAATAGTATTATACTATATATGTTAATAACAAATTTTAATTTATATTTCGTAGAAATAGAAATTCTATAGGTAGCTACACTTTCACATAACACAGAGAAGGGTAAATGCATTTTCGTCTCGTAAATTTGCTAATTTTTTAATGTATGTATATTTTAACATGTCAATAATTGGCGAATGATTTCCGATCCTTTTTTTATTCGACAACCAAGACCTACAATAGTTTCGTACACAGATTGTATTTGTATACGAAACATTATACTGGTAAAATCAATGAGAAGTATCTTTAAACAAGATATAAGAATAATAGAATATTTTTTTTACTAATAACGTGATATTTACATTGATCGACCTAGTTATGTTAAAAATGGTCGTATAATATCTATAATGTAATACCTATAGCTTCTTATTCAACTCGTTTTCACAGCGTATATTCTCAAACATTGCAGCAGTTCAATTGATAATAGTCTCGCAATCTATTGTGTTCTCACTAAGTTAAACACAATATGTATTTCAATAAATTTCCTTATCTTGTGAAACGAATTCTCGACATATTTTTTGCTCTTTTGATCGTATAACTGACTAATAAAAATAAATGCCTTGCGTTTCCTGAATGTTACCGTAATAATTTATGTATATTATTTATTTGTTAGTTTTGAGGATAAATTGGGAAAAAGCGTGTTTTGAACGTCTAGCGTGTTTTAAATTTAAATTCTTTCAACCGTTATATCAAAGAAATGGCAATATATAAAGGAGAGAAACATTTTTTGTAAAGAATCGGATGATCTATAGTTTTTTCTGAACTATTTGAAAAACTCGAACAACTTATTTTAGAAAACACTTACCGTTAATAAACAATTGCACATTGGCTATCGGTGGGAACTTTTCACAATTTATTAATAATAGTATTCTAAAAATAAATATAAATCTTTAACTCTTATGAGAATTATTATAACCTTATTACTATTTTTAGGGACTAGCTTCACTGGACTAGAAACTTGATTTCTATAACTAGCTCAACTTTGCCTGGCAGAGATTGCTATTTAGCAATAAGGCCGCCTCTTGTACATTATATTCTGTAACTTTTTATATGTACTTATTTTGATTTTAGATTCAATGTATAAAGTATTATAAATAAAAAAACAAATAAAACTTTCCCAGAAAAATAAAATCCAACTAACTTCTGTAATATTTTAAATTTGATTCTGGTATTTTGGTACCATTTAAATAAACATTTAATTCCAACACTAGTAACCAGCAACTAACTAAGCTTCCGGTTTTGTGTGGAACCACAATGGCTTTGCCGAACAAAACTCCGTTATCAAATACAACATTACGAATATTGTTTTAGTACTGTTTACTTTACTGTATGGAGTTGATAATGTAATGCTTGAATTGTAAATATGAGTAGTTACTGTAAATATTTTGTTTTTTTTATCTCGTTATAAATCATCTCCTAATATTTTTTTTTTTATAATAGGAGGCAAACGAGCAGGCGCGTCACCTGATGTGACTTCACTGATCACTTGATCAGCGCCGCCCATGAGCACTCGTGATGCTACGAGTGTGTTGTTCAAGGATTTGTAAGCTCTTTTTTTGTTTTTGAAGCTTGTGTTATGGCAACTAGATAACGGAATAAATTACATATACATACTATTCTTTTGTAAATACATACTTACAATAAATAGCAATACCCAGACCCCAGAAAAATACAAGTGTAAATTACAAATTGGTGTGGAGATCGAACCCACGACCCTTCGCACAGAAAGCAGTTGTGATACCACTGCGCCAAGTGGTCGTCCATATTATTTAAGTTATTTTGAGCGTCTTTTTCTATCGTTGGTTCAATTCCCTAACCTTCCTACACAGCTTCATGTCAGTTTTCAAACTATATGATAGATCATACTCTCCATTTTTCAAGAATGGTTTCGCTTACCCTCTTATTACTTTTACTTAGCGATTATCCATGAACAGAGGTGAGCCTGTGAGAATAGTATTATATTTATTTAATATTTGGTACAACTTTAATGCATTTTTCATATGTTTTGTGGTCCCTTGCCATGCTGCGGAAACGCATAATTTACAAAAAAATGCATTAAAGCTGTATCAAATGAATTATTTGGTCACGGCTCCAAAAGTCACAAAACGTTATTTTGACCTCACTTTTGGAATCTATGGTCAACGCCCTTTACGCTTTCTGACTTTCCCTACATAAAAATCGCAATAATGTGTATTTAAAAAATACATAGACTTATAATTTTAGGTTGTGACTGAATGTTATTTTATAACTTTTACAATGTACTCTTATGGGTTTCTTGTTGCCTAATAAAGAATATTATAATTATACTAGCTGTGTCCCGCGGTTTTACCCGCGTAGTTCCCGTTACCGGGGCAATACCGGGATGTAAGCTGTCCTATTTTTAAAGTTGGATCAAACTGCACATGGTGTGCGAATTTTATTATAATCGGTTAAGTGGTTTAGGAGTCAATTGAGGACAAACATTGTGACACGAGATTTATAAATATTAAGATTGATACTATTCTCACAAGCGCTTACCATCGAATTAACCACCTTCTTAATTACCCGTCATTGCACTAGATAAAGAGGTGACATAAAGCCAGACCAAAAAAAAATAAAACAAAATTGACGAAGTATTTTCGTAAATTAAACTCAGCGCTTAGCAGCCAGCTATAAAGTGGTACGATCACATTAAAACCAGCTGCGGCTCTGTATGAAACCGTATAATTTTTGCTCATATCCTTTACTTTCTTATTTTATTAACACGTTTCACTTGAAAAGCGTACTTACTTGAAACTCTTAAACGAAGACCTGAGTAGCCGTGACGTTTATTGCGAAACAGCTTAATTGCTTCATCGTATACGCTATTATGGTTCTTATTCCTTTATGGAAAGGGTTGTTTTTTAAAAATCGCGACGGGAGAGAGTGTTAAGTTTTGTAATGAAGGAAAGACCACATGTAGTGAGGCAAATTGCTTTTAGACGACATATAACATTAGATACAGACACGCTTCCTAAGCCAATATTATAACGTCATTTTGCAAAATAATTTACCGTTTTTCGTACACTTTTTATATTAACGGTGGCGGAATTCGTATTACGTGCTTCGTATTTGCTAGAAGATAAGACATTTTAATTCTAATTATATTTTTTCAGCTAAACTACTAATAAGTAATAAACCATAACATAACATAACACACGAAATGAATCAGCTGATAACGAACAAAGTGTAAAGGGGTCGTAGCTGTGTTGCCAGCATTTGAGAATTTCCTTGAATTTGGGTCAATATTGCACTACAAACATAATCTTAAAGCCTTCATTACACTGTTCTATATATAAAGACCTACATATTTTTTATTCTAAGTACATTTTTTTAAAAATGTTTTTACATAGACCTTTCAAGCTGGGGTATTCTTATTTCGTTTTCCATAATCATACTTTTTTGATGCATCTTATAAACATATTACCATCGCATTTATAAGCGAAACTAAACGGAAATATTTACTCCTGTGTTTTCGTGAAGACACGCTAAGTCTCATACAAGACGTTTCAAGAATTCGCAAGAAAAATGCACGCTCTCCACTAGGATATTCTAAATGTTTTCACTGACATGCAAAATGGGTCTTGTTACTAGAAACCCGTTGTGAGGTATTCTTAGCATTAACATAGAAGTTAATTCTTTTAATAGAATTGTTGAATCGGCTCTCACATTCGGTATTTACGATTTTTTTTATTTGATTGTTTCACAATTTTATTTACAGAAACACCACTAGTACACTTACTTGATTTGAAAAATTGAAACAAAACAAACTCTTTCATTTACGATCAAAAGGCCAAATTTCTACAAGCTGGACGCCCTCCTGGTAAGAGAAACTGCTACCCAGAACATTGCTCCGGGCAGGGGTGCACTACACCCACGCTCCCCACTTTGAGTCACAAGATGTTAAGACTCATTAGCCCAGTAATCACACTGACTACAGTGAACTTCAGACCGGAGCACAGTGACATTCTTTAAGTCCTTTACACCCTGTATAAGCGTAGTTAAATAAACATTCTAAAGCACCACTATAAATTCTATAGAAAATTCTGTGTTCGTAATTTCCATATCAACAAGATTAAAGCTTATCATTCTAATTATAACGTCAAAACATCAATAGAAAACTTTTCAAAGGACCCGCACTTTCATTACCTTAACTTATTAACGAGGCATAATCTCTTAGGAATTAACTTTTGTTCTCAAAGTTACAATTAAAGACCTCGAAAGAAAGCTTAATCTAACTGTTTTAAACTTTCAGGTTTAGAATTTTAGGTCTTGTATCTGTATCTACTTAAAAAGTTCTTATTTTACTTTAAAAATAGTATAATATACATATATACTTGCTGACCCGGGGAACTAAGTTTCGCTTTATAAGCAATTAAAAGGCAGATGTTATTAGATTTTGCTTAAAATAATAAAAATAATCTTCACAATTCACAACCATCCTTAACAGGCAACATTAAACGTTATTTGTGATTTTGACACGGAATAACGAAATTCCGTGTCAATTGCGTCTTACTATAAATAAGACTAATGTTTTGACTTATAAATATGTATAACATTGGTAATAAATGGCATATTTGACACCACTTATTTTCCCGGAAATTGGATAAAAAGTATTTTAAGTAAGTAAGTGTCGCGAAAGAACTACATACCGCAAATAGAATATCGTTTTAAAATAAAAGTTTCTTCGAATAATAGATTGTAAGTATATTAATGAATAAATTTATTAAAATAAAATGAAATTACAGTATTATACATATTAACATTCTGTCAGTGTCAATAATAGTTCAACATACTTCAATCTTTAATGTATTTGTAGCCAATGTGACTTCGATAGTGTTTTTATTAAAAAAGGAACGAATTAACCGTTATACTATATGTAAATTATAAAATATACATACATTATGTGAACATTTAAAATTTATTTATGAGCAGTGCTATCATCATCATCATCTCAGCCTATTCTTATCCACTGCTGGACGTGGGCCTCATTCAGGGTGCGCCAAAGCTCCCGGTCTTCTGCCTTCCTCATCCAATCCCAGCCTGCAACCTTCTAAATGTCGTCGGTCCAGGCTAAAGGCTTGTTTAATTATTAAAAAGTAGTCCGCATTTTACATTAATATGAAGTTATTTAAGTCTCGTTTGACTTACGATAATTTATGAAAAGGTCGCAACATTAATCATTACTTTGAAGAGCCACTTTAAATAAAATCAAATGTCGACTCAAATGAGTTCTATTAAAATTTATAACTGCTAACATTTTACGTTATTTAATGTAAATGTTTAATTAATAATGATAATAACAAGAGGTTTACACATTACAGATATAATTTTAAATATATCAATAGGCTGTAGCTGGAAAGCAAGGCAAGGCACATAATAAAAGAAATGATTTAAAAGAATGTTTAGAAAAAAAATTAAAAAAATATATATTTATATCACAATAGATAATTAAAAAACTACCATATTTTTTATACAGAAAAAAATCTTTAAACCCTTTAAAAATCTTTCATAAACCTATGAACATGATGTCATATATTTAGAAAAATATTATCTCTAAACATTAAAATAAGAAATTATACACATAAGTATACAACACAAAATATTAGACAATACACGACTTTACAAATTTAAGAATATTTTTATATAATTTTGAACTATTGACGCTAGCGAATCCAAATAGAGAAATTATTGTTCATTCTTAATACACATTCCCCTTTTAAGAAAAAAGCAGACATCCAAAACTTATTTCCACCCGAACCGCAAAAACATACTATAATTATGATACGAAAACTTTTCCTATTAAACGTTGTTTGTCCAAAATACTTACCATATAAAATATAGGTCTGTTATTCTTAAGGGCTATTGATTATTAAATCTGTTAGGATCTTAAACTGCTTGACACATTTTGTTTTAAAATGGTAATCGATATTTTTTTATAAGATTATTAATAGAATTTCGTCTTATTCGTCGTCGTCGGTGCCTATTCGTGGTATAAATTTTAGCCCCAAAAATCTTTTGCAAGTTTCACTTCTCTTGGTCTCCCATATTCCAATGTCTTGTTCTTCTCTGTCTTAAATAACCGTCAAATATAGTATTAAGAATATTAAGGGCAAACGAACTGACGCGTAAAACTGATGGTAAGTGTTGCCGACTATTTTCATGTAATCTATACTAATATTATAAATGGTAATCGGGATCTACTGAACTGATTTAAAAAACTCTTTCACCAATAGAAAGCCACATTATTGCTGAGTGTCATAGGCTATGTAAAAAACCGAAAAGGATAATTAACATTATGGCCAACGAAGTGGGCACGGGTCAGCTAGTACATAATAAGCACCTAAAAGATACTAAATGATAAGACGATTTTGTCACACTTAATATTTGAATTTTCTAAAGCTCAGATGTCTTTTATTATTGAATATGTTCATCAAAGTTTTGTATCCAACTAAACAGCATTATATAATCTACATATATGATGTTCCTCCTAAAAGAAAATAGAATAATGAACAAATCGCGTTTTATTCAAGCTTCGCCCACATACATACAAACGCACCAAAATCACATAATAGCAAGTATATTATCGTTCCATTTGACTGTGTTCAATATCAATGTTAGAATCAACAGTAATTTTATTCACATCAGCCGTTAACGAGCGAAGGGAAATAACGAGGGGGAAATTATGCTTGGATTTGTTTACATACTTCGTACTCCAAATAGACGCATTTCATTTAACGATTTGATGCGATTGTAATGCACGTTTTTTAACGCATAATGTCAAAAGTGTCTATTCATAATGCAGCCATAGCTATAAACGGGAGGAATAATATAAAGAAAGAAGAAAAAATACTATTATAAAAGTATTTAAATAAAATTAACAAATAAAACATTCTACTAATCAACATGTTTAGTAGTTCAAAAAGTTAAGAGCCTTTTGTCCGTTGCCAGTATTTTAAATTATTAAGAAAGGAAAGGATTTCTGGGGACAAAAGGAAAAAGGATAAAGCGTTAAGGAAAAATTAGCCATCGTCGATTGTGTCTGTGAATGAACCAAATATTGATTAATCATTTATTGATTAGTGGCGACGCGCCCTGTTATCGCTCGCATATATTATGTGTGTATTATACATATAAAAATTTCTCTTGAATCACTTTATCTATTAAAAAACCGCATTAGAGTCGGTGCGTAGTTTTAAAGATTTAAGCATACATAGCCTATATCATCCATATAGGGACAGAGAAGGCGACATTATTTTATACTATGAAGTGATAACAAAAACATAATCCGTTAAAAATCGTGCAGTATAAAGTTGAGCAAACACAGCTAATGTGTATTATTTGCCAACGAGTCTTTGCCTTTAATCAAGTTTGTTCATTTGAGCGTCGAAATTGAAGACGCTTTGTTGACACGTTTCATTTTGTTTGTCATTGGTTGATTAAATTGAGAATTTAGATCAACGGTAGATTAACTTGCATTATATTCGGTGTGTTGGTGTTGTTATTAAAAAGACATGTTGTTAGGCACTAGTACAATTAGGAAGTATTACCATATTTTACATTAGAAGCCCGTCCCGGCTTCGCACGGGCATTAAACAGAAACTGTTTTATATTTAATAACTTTGCACCTTAAACGGTTAACAGCAACGAAATTCAGAATAATATGACTAATAATTCCTACTGAAGAAAAATTTTTTTACTACCTATAAAAAAAAATTTTAATAACCACTCATGCCTTTTTGCGGCAAAAATTAAGCATATATTCATCCCCAGCTCAAGACAACATTTGTTCTGGATGTAACAAGAATCTGTCAAGAACTTTTAAAGCCTATTCAATTTAAACAAACATCAAAATCTGCTCTCTTTATATAATAGTATAGAGACATATATATCGCATGTGGTATCACTCATTAATTAATAAACTTTCATTGCACTGGCCACATATAGCACGGAGAAATTAAGCTTGACAGGTCGGTGACAGCTAATGTCACATTTTTAAATAGGCGCCATTTTGAATTCAACAGACAGAAGATCATGTTTTATGTATCAAGTGTGTGACTGCGGCCAGTAGTGAGATTTAATTGTGAAGTATTTATTCTTATTTGTTTATTTTATAAGAAAAAAGTTATCCGCACTCTCGGTTTTACCAGCAATCACTATCTGATAAAAAGAAGGGCAAAAAAATTGGTTTCGTAGATTTAAAGATTTATGCCTACAAAGGTAAGGGAGAAAGCGACATTGTTTTATACTATGTTGTGATAATATGTTATACTAAGTGACCCGTGCCCACTTCGTTGGACATCATGTTAATTATCCTATTCGGTTTTTTATATAGCCTAGGAAACTCAGCAATAAGGTGGGTTTCTATTTCTAAAATAATTTTAAAATCGGTTCAGTAGAACCCGAGATTACCCCTTACAATTTAACAAACACACAAACTTTATTTCTTTATAATATTAGTATACATGAGTTAAGCGTTCCTCTCTAAATAAATAAACAAATATTCAATAGGTATTTTAAAAACACTCAATTACAGTTACACATATAAAAAGATACGTTTTGTGTAAATTATTCTTGTTACTGACTTTTCCTCGTAAAAAGTTAAAGGCTACGTGTAGTTCCCGAAAAGATCACATAAAGTTTTTTACTGAGCTCTTTGCTACAACTGTAATGTTCCTTTTGTGAATATTTCTTATTTCCCTTATACTAGTCGTAACTTGGGGTTTTGTCCGCGTACACGTAACCCTGGAGGTACTTTAGTATTTAAATTAAATCTACCTACCTTGTAATTATCTATTAGGGAACTATATTAAGAAATTAAAATACAAACTACAAACAGTATAATTTAAGTGTCATATTGTTTATGTATTGTTTGTTTCATTAAAAAATTTAAGTCGTATGGATAGTTAAAATATGGATAGTTAAAAACCCTACACATTTGTGGAATTATTTACAAAATTTATACGCGTGATTCAGAAGTTTTCGTAATTCGCAAGTGTAAGGTCACTTTCAAGTGAATGCAGTATTTGTCTTTATTGGTACATGTAATATTACTCTCATAAGAATGTAATATAAATTGAGATAATTGTTTAAATTTAACTTTCACATATTATATTGTCAAATATTAATATTTACTTAATTGTTAATTGTTAAACGATGGCAACACAAATTGTCAAAGGAAAACGTCAAGAGTGACAGAAGAAAAAAGCGGTCGCTAATTTTTGAAAGTTGACATTAGATTGTTCTGATATCGAAAATAGGAAGTTTATATTTCATATCCTTAAAATTGAGTATTCCTTTACAAGTATAATAATTTTATATATTTCAAGTACATTGTAAGCTTTTCAATAAATAAATAACGTCATAACTTTGTAATAAACATGAAATTTACACAATAAACGGAAGAGTTTCACTGTACGTATAATAAAACAAATTCAATTCTAATGTTGGATGAAACATTTGAATTGACTTCACTTTGTGTACACAATACAATGACAATGTGTTGAAAATCTAACTCGTAAATTGTTTTGTAATGTTTTATGTGTTTAAAATTGAATATTTTATTAGTAATATAAGTGTGTTTGTAATTTATAGTTTAAACTTGCGTCTATATTTACCATTCAATAAATGTTGATCAAATTGCTGACTGTATGATCAATAGTTAGGAGTTTTTATTTTGAATGTGTCAAAATAGATTTAGTAGATCTAAAATTACCTTTAGCTTGGCTAACTTTATTTCTGCCTAATGTATTTTAATAATTCTAAATACTTCAGAGTTCTTATGTATTTTAATATTACCAAAGAAATAAAATTTTATACGTAATAATAAAGCGGTCAAGAGAACAACACGCCCAAAAAGAATTAAGAGTAATGACCCACTTGCTAAGTTGGTCAACGGGACCTATTTACCATAAGTTGGTCAACCAAAATAGGTTAAAAGCTTTATATAAAACAATTAATAGGGACCATAAGGATGATCGTAAAGCGAGCGTTCGGCCGAGTTATAGCTCGGGAATGCCACGTGTTAATCTCATAAAATCAGTAGGTACTAACTAGTTTCCTTGATATAGACGCAGATATGATATCAATTATTTATTTATTTATTCTTCGTTAAATACAAAATATTATAATATTTAAATAATCATAACAATATAAGAAACGGGTGACCTTATCATTACTAAGGGGTTTCTTCCAGGACTGGACAGAAAAACTTGAAATAGAAGTAATGTGGGTGGCGAAGTGCAACTTATTACTTAAATATATAATAAATACATATACAGGTCATATATACCTATCTCGAATTAATGTACTTTTTTATTTCAGTAATCTGAGAAAAAGGATCACATGATTTACTATGGCGCGCGTGTCCCGTACTAGCTACGATGACATGGAACACAGTTGGGTTCTGGTTGGTACATATACGACATAGCTCATAGTTTTTAGTTAGGATTTCCCACTATAAAAAATCTGATGGTAATCATTCGACAACAGTGGTAAAGCTACGTAGTGCCAAAAAAATAGTTGCCAGTATGTATTAAAAAGGGGAAAGAGAAATGATTTGTGACAAAAGAGAATAAAGCATGCCTTACGGCACAGTGACAAACATATTAGCCTTTTATTAAAGTGCCTACTATTTTTATCAGGTTCGAATTTAAACATATAAACTAAACTGGGATTAAAGCTAAGCTTGGATATCAATTTAAATATTTACAAGTTGAATAAATTTAGACAAATTATTATATCGATTAAATTTAATCATTCAAATTAATTTAAATTAGCGTTATTATAACGAAAAAATGTATCCGTTCCGGAATAATCCAATTAACTCTTGCTTATTATTCACCTCTTGTATCAATATGCCTCAGGAATCCTGGCTTGTATGCTACTATAGAATATTTTATAAGCGCTGTTCAGGACGGCGTCTCCTAGACTTCGTTTAATCATCTTCATCTACCGTGTCGGTCTTTATACAGGCGAGGATAAAATTCAATTATATATGATCTTTTTTTCTATATAACGCTAAGAAAAACTGATAAAACTTTTAATAAAAGTAGCTGGTTAGTTTTTATTGTAAAATACGAAGGTACCTTAAAAGTGATATTATAAAATTTATTAATTAATAATAAGATTTTGTACGTGCAAAACTAGATTCCATTTCTTTATATGCTTTAGGCTTATATTTTTGGGGGAAGTTTAACGAATGGTTTAACACATATTGATTGCATTGGAGCAACTTAATTAATTATAAGTTTTTTTAATCATGAGAAAAATAATATAAAATATCATTTGCGAACGAAAACAATTACGTAAATTTTAATATTATATTGCGGTCTGCGTTCATACTTCATAAATTTCGTCTCCCACAAACAAAATAACATCAAAGTGCAGGGATTAAATATAATATTCTATTAAGTAGACGAGACATGTACAATAAAGCTGAACAATATAATTTTATAACGTTCAATTTTCGTATAAAATTTTATAGAGAAATGTCTACGTAGGACGGTACAGCCGGTTGTTAAAGTTGGTGAGACTAATATTACAACATTATTTACTTCATATAAGTATTAATGTCTTCTTCGTTGAAGTGTATCTCTTGACAGAGCAGTCATGGTCATCATGACACCTGGTGGTTGGATGCCTTTCGGAGTATGAGGAGGTCATTGACCACCTTAATCTAGTCTTTACCTATGTGTATGGAAAATTTGTATTTAGGCGTATTTATATGGACAATGATTAATTATAATGACGTTACATAATTTTCAAAACTTTAACTTAAAGTATTATATTTGATAATTTTGTCCGACATGTTCACTTGTTTATGGAAAATAAGTTAAAAGTGTCTTACGTAAAGTAATATAAGTAACAAATAAAGCAATTTTGTGTCCTCTTCAAATAGAATTTCAAGTGTTGACAAGTTGTGATGTTGTAATAAAGTTGATATTGAATTTGTTGATCAACTTCTGTATTCAACTGTACTTAGTCTAATAAGTGCTTGCATGTGTAATATCTCTATCTTAATGATTAATAAATTGATGGGTTGTTGATAGTCACTGTTAATGATCACCAAATATTGTATTCCTTAATTACTTATTTACGGAGATTTCATTGTATCCTGTTGAACATTGACCTATTCTCATAGTGATTGAGTAAATGAGTTGGAATAAAACGATCGTCCTCCCTAGTGTTAAAGCAGTTCTCGACAGATCCTCAAAAGGATCACATTTTATTATAAACATATTATTACTCCCTAAGTATAAGCGAAACAATTGAAGTTCCTGAGCCCTGCCGCCAAGAGTTGTACTGTTTCTTTATAATAAGATACATTATACATATTTGATGTATTTTCATTTAAAAGGCCCCTTCTGAACCCGAACATTACACATGTGTAAAAGCTTTTTGAGTTATTACTTCACATATGCACTAAAAGCGTGATTAGAATCGAAATATCTATCTGTTTTATGAGACATTTGAGTTCATAAAACTTAAAAATTTCAGACTTTGGAGTCTGAAAATAGACTAATAATTATTATTTAACTTCTGAAAATACTTTCCTAAATCTGTAGGTGATTCATTTGTAATCCTACTAATATTATAAATGGGAAAGTTTGCGAAAATGTATGTATAGATGTATGTTTGCTTATCTTTCACACAAAAGCGGCTGGACTTAGTTGAAAATTGGTACGTAGATAGGCAATACCCTGGATCAACAAATAGGATACTTTATATCCCGGTATTGCCCCGGGAACGGGAACTACGCGGGTAAAACCGTGGTACACGGCTAGTTTATTAGAATTTGATCATTTTATTCATACTATTTAACCATATTAAGAAATCCGTTACCATTTTGATAATTTATAAATTGAAAAGGCTTTCAGATTTACGTAAGTCCATCCGCGGAACTCTACCACTATGCAAGGAAAGCTGATACTTGAAACAATTTTGCAATATACTATCTACTAATATAATATCAAAAAGATAATCCTTTCCCAGCTAGCTAATTGAGTTTGACCAGATCAATGACAGTCTCATAGAATGTAGACCCAACGTAGCGATCCGACATTTTAGAGAATTAAGTAACTGATGGTCCCCGACCGACACGTGTGAAGTGTTCTATAGAAGTGCTGTCAATTGATTTATTGTTAAAGTGATATGTATTGTGCTCTTGAGACTAAGGACGTCGATATCTGGGTGACGGGAATGCTGACGATCATGCCTTTCAATCGGAATTGAATCTTATATGTTAAATATAAGGTTCAAAGTCTAATACGGGTTGTTTAAGGATGTATTTGTAAAATGGAGGAATGTGTCCCTTAGCGTTCGTAATTACTATACTTATAGGATGATGTGCCAGTTTCAATTTAAGTCAAAATCGATGGTGTAGCTTCGTCGACTTATTACAATGTAGCTGGAATAATTCAAGTGAGAAATTTTTACGCATATTTGTTGCTACGTTGTCTTTAATTACCTAGGAAAAATACTCATATCTAATTATTATGGAAGGAGATGTTTGATGACCTTTCTCTCAACCAAAGAGAGGACCCCTCGACCAGTTCAACAACTGGCTGGCCGTTAGGCCCCAATGGTTCCACGTCGATAAGTTGTATATATGCAAGTCTCAAATAAATATCATAAGCGCGATTCAGAACTCAGCTCATTGGTAGCTGTCGCCAAATTTAATTTGAATATGGTATAGACAATACACTGAAATTTTTTCGTTAGTCATTAAGGTACATCATTTTTATATGAGATAGGTTTCTTTGCTACTATATGTGTGACAAATCAATGAGTAAATACTGTATCATAAATGTGTATCCCTTTAATGAAAAATTTCCTTACTTTGTATTAGACTAAGAATAACTTATTTAAAATGCGCAACATTTTTTCTTAAGTAAACTCAAGTTTTCATATAAAGTTGCTTTAAAAAAGTCGAACTTACAAAATTCCCGTTACTTGAACGCTCAAAGGCAGTTCCAAATCGAATGAAGCAAGTTTACTCTTAAGAAATATACTTAGATCGCATGTTGCTTCCGAGTTTAACTTCAGCTTATTTCAACTTTAACCTGCTTACGGAAATCTCTTTAAACTTAATGTACGATATAACTAAAGTTACATATTAAGTATTGTTTATTTTAATGTTAAAACGTATCTTAATAACGGGCTATAGATAATAGTTTAGATTAATTATTTTGTAATTATGTTTATTTGTCTGTCATTAATGTGCCACGAATGTGTCAGATGAAAACAAACGACAGAGAGGAAGAACAAAAGAAACAGGAAGCTAACATATAAGTATGCATAATAATTACCAGCTAATTCTTTACACTTATAAGTTTATGGACCTTAAAAAATATAATCTAGATGCCGTATCTAAGCCGTACTCAATCTGTAATATAGAAAAATAAAAAACCCATATTTCTTCACAAACCTTACATTATATGTAATATAGTGCAAGCATCTAAATTAAAATTAGTACTACATATTTAATATTTATTGTTGTAAAATAAATTCCTAAGTTGTATCCTTTTCAATTCCCAATAAAGACTGCTTTACGCTTATATATATTATGTAGTATATAGCGGTAGGTATGTATAAATTTAGCTACACATTTCAACTAGGCAGAATCTTAAATAAATTTATCGTATGACCAAACGATAATTAATGGTAATAACCTGCATTAAACAGAGCCATAAAACGATTAATATGCAAATGATCGTCAATGTTTCGATAAATTTTGTTGAATTGCTTTAATCGCGTTCTGGAAAGTCAATAATGCCTGTTGTTTGATCGACTCGAAAATTGTCGGATAAAACGTTCTGATTTGTTGCTGTGATATGCGTTATCACAGTTTGTAGATTCAGTGATATGGATATGATGTTAGGTCAAATGGA
>JADANM010006225.1:2982752-3015740 GCA_026213755.1 Eurema hecabe
TCTATAATGATTTTTGTAGCAAACGCCTCTGTTATAATTTCTAAATTCGGCCGTTTATTTCTAATCGGTTTAATAAACGCTTCATTAGCTGATTGTCTTTTTCCATCTTTAGATGTAGATAGATGCAGATCTACACCAACTTTACTATCCTTGCTTAGATCAAAGTTGGGCAATCCTTTATTTTCTAAGGCTTTAATAATCATCATCGTTGCTTGGTCAACGTATGAAAATACTTCTACGTTTAACGGACCGCCAACTCCATGAAATTGAGTATCATAATTCTTCTTATCCTTAATGTTTTCTGACTTTTTAAAATATGGCAAAACCTGAAAATTTAATTAAGAAAATGAACAAAGCATACATACCGTCGTATCGAGAAACCTCCTTCTTTTTTGAAGTCGGTTACAAATGACTTTTGAAGAAAGCCATGTATATAAAGATTTTAAAAATTAACAAATCCTTGGTTAATAATATTTAATTAGTGTATTTATTTTAATAAATTATTGATATTGCAACCCACATAAAACATATACTATGAATTAAATATAAATATAATATTAGTTTTACTATTATATTATGTTATACTAGTTATGAAACTATTACGATTACCGAATCATAACCCCAGCCAACATTGCCATCAGATTCCCATCCATCATAATCAGCATGACTACCTCTCATATATACCATATAATTTATCGAACTTGAGCCTCCCATAGTTTTTCCTCTGAAATATTTAATTTTTTTTTTCTATTTTATAAATTGCATTTTTCCAGTTTTACCTTAAATTTATGTACAGTAGGCACTAGTTACCTGAGACACACACAGGACTGCTTTTTCTGTGCCAGGCAGTTAGTTTTTTGAGATTGAGTGCTATACTTCCAATCTATGCTGGATCCTCCTAATGCTGTTGCAAACGATGGACCCATTGTGACATCGGGCTCTTCTAGGCCCGCTTCAAGAAGGAGTATCTTTGAATTGAGAGAAAAAAATAAGTGGCTTCATGCTAGCTTCATGAAGCCTGAGCTACGTTTTGAAAAGTCTTTTGTACATTTTAAATTGTAGAAAGCCACAATATAAATAACAACACCTATTAAAATTGCAAAAAAATTAAAGAGATAAAATCACTTACTTTTTGATCTTCATCTTCTGACAGTCTATTAGCAAGTACACAACCTGCAGATCCGGCGCCAACAATTATGTAGTCGTATTCTTTTGTTTCTATAATATTTTCTCTACCATAATTATGTTTCTTAAAACCTTCAACATTAGAAATACTCGTATCAAGATCTCCATAGATTGTTTTTTCAAAATCCTTAGTATGTCCAAATTCTTTAGTTGCTCTTACATTTTTCTTCCATCCTGTCGTCTCAGAAGAATTTCCGAATAGCTTCATTAGTAAGGCTAAATACATTAAGCCAGTTGAAGAACATTGCGTTAAATTCGCATGCGCTATAGCACACACAGGTGCAATGTCAGGAGCGATCCAAGTCATTATTAGGGACTAATTAATTTTTTTGTTACAAGTTTATATATTTGTTAAAATTTAAGACGTCATGTGAGCTCAGCTGTTTGCTTTTACAATTTACTTTTACTGTGATGCATATGTGCATTATTTATTTTGTCTGGGTATTATACCTATTGCCATAGCTGTATTATTCACTTACAAAAATATCGTTAAAATTAGTTGAAAACGTTAAGGTATATTAAAATTACGAATAATGCGGCCGAATATAGGAAGGCCAACCGAAATATTAAACTTTAGAAGTAAGCTTTTTATTCATCACATAGTTGTTTTTATATTTTAATAGTTACGTTTAGTCTTTGTTAGTTCACCCACAAAAGCATATTATTTACACTTTTTTTTACTAACTAGCGACCCGGCTCGGCTTTGCTCGCATATATTACTCAGGTACGATACATATGAACCTCTCCCTTGAATCACTCTATCTATTAAAAAAACCATATCAAAATCGGTTGCGTAGTTTGAAAGTTTTAAGGGATTATTACAGAAAACGACGTTTTCTTTTTAAATAACTAGTATTTGTATCATTTTGCTTGCACCAAACCTCAAATTAAACACCAATAAGAATATTATTTATCTTTTTTATACAAAGTAAGTAAATTATTAATCTCTATTTACCAACACAGTTCTTGTTTTGGATATAAGTTAGTACCATATTATGCTAGCTATGTTCTAGGGTTTCACCCGTGAAAACTATGTGCCCTTTTTTAACCGACTTCAAAAAAAAGGAGAATATTTCTCAATGGGACCGGGTATTTTAATATGATCCAGATAATAGATTGCTCGGCTCTGACTGTCACAAGTAAAAAAGATACAAATATATTAATTTTGAATATAAGTTGATAGGTAAATAAAAATTAGTTTTTTTTATTCTTTTTTTTGGGCTTTTAGCCTTAAAGCCATGTCAGCCCCATCATCAAAAATATACAATTAATTAAAAAGAATAAATATACTAACTAATATCTACTAAAAATTTAAACTAACACTTTAGCCGGCTTGATGCCGGATATCACGTTAGGACGACACGCGGTCTATTAGACCCCACCTCCTTTTACAGACTAAAATCCATTCTGTGGCGCGAAATCAAAGATAAATGAGAATTTTGGTCCTTATTGATATAGACAGTGAATTGATGAACCCTAAACCACCGTCGCCACGGGATCTGATGGCTAGTTTTGGAATTATTAGCAAAACAAAATATTGGATCTTATACACCTCGTAAGGCACTGAAATAGCGCAAATTTTCGCTGAGATTAGTGATGGGAAAAATAATATCGACGTTTTTAAACTGTCTTAACTACGCAACGACTTGACCGATTTTGATCAATTATATCTCATTAGATCGGCAAAACAACACAAAGTTATCAAAGGATACATTTTTTTTATAATAATCTAAATTGTGCTTGAAGTCGCCACAAAGAAAAAAAACCCGCCAAGTGCGAGTCGGATTCGCGCACGAAGCGTTCCATTCTATACCACTAAGAGGCACCTATTACAGACTTGTTATTGGAAAATAATGGATCATGGTTTATGCATAAGGTTTATCTATCTATTTGTATATGAACATCTTAATGCGGTTCGCAGAATAGAAAAAAAAGGCAACCAGAAGTAGAAAAGAAACTGTCCTATTTATTCTGCCTCGATGTGATGTACAACACTGGTCGCGGGAAGCTCGCGTTGGGATATGGGACGTTTTAGCCTCGTTCCGCACTGCATTAAAATTATATTAATTCAGTGCGGCACGAGGCCTAAGACAGCCTGTACCAAGGTAGGTACACTACTGAGTCCGGAACCATTAGCGCATCTCAAATATATGTAAAGAATTAGTATTTCTTTATTTTAATTTTACCGTGCTTAGCGCTGTCACTTGTCAATGTTGGATTTTATAAATTGATATGGAAAAAGGAATTCAGAAAGGTTAAAGCTAACTTTAATAAAGTAATTTATAAAACTGTTAAAAATAATTATAAGTGGAAATATAAACCTAAAATGTCGTTTCTTTGATTACAGGGTTGTATTACTGTTAGTAGTATTGTTTGTGTGTACTTAGTTAGATATGTAAAAACAAGTTGTTAAAAAAATAAATGTCTTTGATTACAGAGAAACCGTTAATTTTATATTTTACACAAAAAAAGATCTTATATATATATTTATCTCTTTCCTACACTGAACCAAGCCAAAGCTATGCCATTCGCACCACAGAGAAATACACGTTTTTGCTCGCCGCACCACAGGGAAGTTGCATCAGGGCTGATTTAGGCCTCGCTTCGCACTTAACGTGTTAAACCAACACAGACATCAAACCTGTTTGTATTTATATGACGGGGTAGTGTGTGGGCGTTTGTCACCATCCATCGTGGATTCGAAAAAAATAAGGCTTTCAATATGTTAACAAATTTATAGCGATTACAATTTGGTTATAATTAATTGAAGCTAATCACACACTACGCGGATGCTAGCCGATAACTTATATCGGAACGCAGTAAAGTTGGTAGCACGCCGGCACACCCGCACGATCGTCCCGTTCAAAATCACGTTTCGTTACCGGCCACCATTGACTGCTGGCTTTTTACTTTCTTTCTTTCTATATTATCTATATTATTGCACTGCTGTCTAGCTTTTTGCCAGTGTCAATGTTATAAGAGGCAACGTGGCCAAGATAAAAGTCGATATGAGTCAAGTAAAATAGTCATCAAGTCATTTGTAGTCGAGTCAGTCAGTCGCATCTTTCTGCCATTCGTAAAGTGATAGTTTTTTTTTTATTTTTTTATGATTAATGATCAGTCATTTGACCACGATCCCGCCTGATCGTAAGCGAGATGTGGTCTATGAGGTGGCATGACTGCTCAAGAGCCTATTCACTCTAATCTTGAAGAGTTCCAGGTTGTATTCCCTGGGAAAGACGGACGCCGGTAGAAGGTTCCACTCCTTGGCGGTTCTGGGAATGAAGGAATTAGAGAACCGTTTAGTACGGGACAAGGATGTTTCAACCGTGTATGGGTGGATGGTGGCTGTTCGTCTAGATGTTCTGTGGTGGAACGGGGAAGGTGGTACTAGCTCGTGAAGCTCAGCTGCACACTCGCCAAAGTGTAAGCGATAGAAAACCGAAAGGCACGCAATTCTCCGACGGTGATCAAGACTTTGTAGTTTACTATTAGTCAGGAAAGGATCACTAATGAGTCGAATCGCGCGTCTCTCCATAGAGTCCAAGGCACCAAGATGGGTTTTAGCCGAGCCTGCCCAGATGTGGCTACAGTACTCCACACATGACCGGACTTGCGCTTGATATAGTTGTAGAAGCTGTGCCGGTGTGAAGTACTGTCTGACTTTAGACAGTATCCCTAGCTTCTTAGCTGCAACCTGTGTCTTGGACTCTATGAACCGTTCGAAGTTGAGATTCGACGCAACAGTCACGCCCAACAACTCTAGACGGTCGGATATTTCTAACGGAACACCCCGAAAAGTAGGAAACACATGTAGGTGGCTCTTTTTTGCGGTAAATACACACGCCTGTGTTTTGGTTGCGTTGAATTTCACGCGGTTGGCATCGCCCCAGTTGGAGACAGCCTGCAGCGTGAGATTCATACGTTCAACCATGGCCTCTCTTTCGCTTTTGATGTCGTCCTTGGAAGCACGAGCGTTGGATAGGTATCTTTCTACAACAGTACTGTCATCCGGGTACCCAAAAATGTTATGCTGTAGCATATCGTTAATGTGCAGCAAAAACAGTGTTGCAGAAAGAACAGACCCTTGAGGTACACCAGCATTTATAGCCATTTGGTCGGAAACGCAACCGTCTATGACAACACGAATCGACCGTTCCCTCAAGAAGTCGGCTATCCAAGCGCTTAGGATAGAGGGCAAACCATAGGATGGAAGCTTGCTGAGAAGACTGTCGTGCCAGACCATATCGAATGCCTTAGAAATATCCAGGGAAACTGCAAGTGCCTCCCCGTGTTTTTCAATGGCTTCTCCCCATAGTGAACTTTACGAAGAACCTCGACCACAGAAATAACAGAAAATACAGTAAAACCAGTTAATAGAAGTGCCAAGTCTTGATGATAATTGTCTTGTCCTCTCGTAACGACACTTTTTAAAGATTATTTTTTTTAAGGTGATTTTTTGTCTTACATGTGCTTATACACCTTCACGCGTCGCTCTCACAGTATACTGGTCCTCTCCTTAAAAAATGGGATACCGAGAGGCTCCTCCGTCCATTCGCTTCAAACAGGATGCTGGATTGTACCACCAGCTACTGAGCCTCCCCCACAACAGGGACTATGGGCGGTGGTGGTTGCTGTAACAGCCCTAGTGACCCCGAGGCCTTTTTCAATAAAATAAAGAAAAGGGAGTGAAAAAAGTAATCTACTCGCTCATCTAGATATACAAACAAACATTTCCTATATTTACGACCGAGGCCCTGCTTATATCTTCTATATAGTCTAATATCTACTTTCTAGTTTTCGATGTTTATTAAATATTATGTATGTTGACGTCCGTTTGTAGATTCGATACGGATGCTAGTAAAATAACTACTATTTACATTCGCATGTTTTACGTTTCCGGCTAACATCACATGAAAGTTCACGTTCCGTTTCCTTGAATTATGGAGTAATCGCTTTTAAAAAAGATAAGGCGTTCTAAAATTGTAGTAGCGTAATTTTTACATTCTTTAAATTTATTATGGTTTTATTTAATTCAAATGAATGCATAAAATATTTACAGTAAACTTTGCTCCATTATTAAATATGCGTTATGTTTTTTTACAATAAATGTTCAAAGATATTTTATTCTTAAGAAATAATAACCATAATAAATCATACTTTGTTAAGAAAATAAAATAAAATATTGTTGAATAGAATACTAATAAACAAATAAATATTTTATTATGAAATAAAAAAAATATACACAGAAAATTTCATCTGTATGAAAATTTACGTTTATATTTAACATGCAATTTTTAAATATTTTAATAATTCACTGAATTTCTTTAGGTGCATACTTAATGTTCGACGGTCTTCTTTTATCATATCACTAGCTTTTTCAGCAGTCATTATTATCGGAGCATTCAGATTTCCTCTCAATATTTTAGGAAATATGGAACCATCTACCACTCTCAAATTCTTTATACCATACACTCTTAACCTGGGATCTACCACAGCGTCCTCGTCTTCAGGTGGTCCCATTTTACATGTTCCTGCTGGATGAAAAATTGTTCCAGTATAATGTCTGATTACACAAACTAAATAATTATCTGTACCCCATTCATAGTCAGTGCAACCTTCTATAGGCGTTCTGTCGTATTTAGCACCAACACTTTTAAATGTTTCAGTTTCTTGCAAACTAATTGCGAATTTCAGAGCTTCGACTAGCGCATCTACATCTTCTTGTTCTTCAAGATACCCTGGATATATTAACGGAGAACCAAATATTGGATCATCCGTATTGAGAGATACATAACCACGTCCTTTTGGTGTTAATAGAACTGGAAGAGGGTAAATACTATCGTAGAACGAAACTGGTAATATATTTGTTGCTAAATAAGTACTTGGATCACCCATAAAGTCATTTTTATTTTTGCCACCAAAATGAAATTGAATATTTGGTAAATTTCCTTCCACTTGACTTGTTTTTATAAAAGCAACTACGTTAAAAAGTGATGTGCTGGAAAGGGGGCCATGCTTAGTTTCATTTTGAGAATAATAGTCATTAACTTGGTGCAGTAATTCATCTTCGGAAACTAGTGTAGACATATTATTAGGTAGGTCAATCACAAGAGAATCAATAGCAACATGATCTTGAAGATTGTAACCTACTTTTAAATCTGATAAAACGGAAATGTTAAACTTTCGCAACTCTGCTTCTGGCCCTATTCCAGATAATTTAAGTAGTTTTGGTGAATTATAAGCACCAGCACTTATAATAACTTCTTTTGTAGCATATACTTCATGATAAACGTTATCTTTAAAATATTCAATTCCAAATGCTGTTTTAGTTTGTGGATCTATTAAGATTTTTGTAGCAAACGCCTCTGTTATAATTTCTAAATTTGGTCGTTTATGTCTAATTGGTTTAACAAACGCTTCATTAGCTGATTGTCTTTTTCCATCTTTGGATGTTGATAAATGTAGATCTACTCCAACTTTACTATCCTTGCTTAGATCAATGTTGGGAAATCCTTTATTTTCTAAGGCTTCAATAATCATGTTTGTTGCTTGATCAACGTATGAAAATACTTCTACGTTTAACGGACCGCCAACTCCATGAAACTCAGTATCATATTCCTTCTTATCATTAATGTTTTCCGACTTTTTAAAATATGGTAGAACCTGAAAATTTAATTAAGAATATAAAAAAATTACTTTGTAAGAGAACCATGTGATGTTTTTAAAAAATACTACTTCTAATATTGTACACTCATATTAAAATATACAGGTAAAATAAATTAAATATTTTTACCTAAATGTTATCCATTACCTTATCATGACCCCAGCCAACATTGCCATCAGCTTCCCATCCATCATAATCAGCGTGACTACCTCTCATATATACCATGTAATTAATCGCACTTGAGCCGCCCATAGTTTTTCCTCTGAAACAATTAAAATTATTAAATAAATATTAATTTGATAAATTTAATTTTAGAATTCGCAAATTTTTATCTGACATTGTGTGGCTACTAAAATTACCTGAAAGACACACAGGATTGCTTTTTCTGTGACAGACAGCTAGTGTTTTGCGGTTGGGTGCTATATTTCCAATCTATGCTGGATCCTCCTAATGCCAATGCAAAAGATGGGCCCATTGTGACATCGGGCTCTTCTGGGCCAGCTTCAAGAAGAAGTATCTGTGGATTGAGATAAATAAAAATTGCAGCGTTTACTATATTATATTGTTTTCCAAAATATAGCTATATAGCTATATAATGTCTTGAATTTATAATAGCTTCATATTTGGAAAGTTTTTGTTCATCTTAAATTGAAGAAGGCAATAATATAAAGAGAATTTTACGGTCAAAAAATCTGTAACTCACTCACTCTTTGATCTTCATCTTCTGACAGCCTATTAGCAAGTACACAACCCGCAGATCCGGCGCCAACTATAATGTAGTCGTATTCTTTTGTTTCTATCTTCTCTCTATCATTAATATCTTTATTTAAACCTCCAGTATTAGAATCATCAAAGTCACTTATTTCTTCAAAATTATTTGTATGTTCAAATTCTTTAGGTGCACTTACATTTTTCTTCCATCGGGTCTCTGAAGAATTTCCAAATAGTTTCATTAGTAACGCTAAATACATGAAACCAGTTGATGAACATTGCGTTAGATTCGTATGCGCCATAGCACACACCGATGCTATATCAGGAGCAATCCAAGTCATTATTAATTAATATTTATTTTATTAGATTTAAATATTGAGTTTTGTTCAAATACACTCTTTGTGTAACAATGGAAACGCTATGTGTGTTCAGCTGTTTGCTTTTCAATAAATCTTCTATTACTGCGAAGCATGAGCCGTCTGTGCAAATTTATTAGATTTTGTTATAATGAAAAAGTAAAAAAGATTGCTGTATAATGTACTTAAAGATATCGTTTTAATTAGTTGAAATAGTTAAAAAATGTTAAGATAATAATTAATACAGCCGAACAATGGAAGGCCATCCGTATAATAGAAATTAAGTAAAGAATTTTTTGTTCATTCTATACTACTTTTTTATAATATAAACGTCACGTCAAATTATATGACGTCTTCATAAGTACTTTCGACCATAGAAGCTTAAACTTTTCTGTGGTTGATTTCACACTTTTATTTTTTTTAAGAAATAATATTATGTTTATACCGTTCTTTTGTCAAAACGCATATCAATATACTAGTAATATTATACGTGTAAAATATTATGTTTTAAGTAAGTAAAGTTTTATATCTATACTAATATATAAAGCTGAAGAATTTGTTTGTTGGTTTGTTTGAACGCGCTCAGGAACTACTGGTTCGAATTGAAAAATTATTTTTTTATTGAATTGACCATTTATCGAGGAAGGCTTTAGTCTACATAACATCAGGCTGCGACTAATAGGAGCGAAGATATAATGGAAAATATGGCAAAAACGGGAAAAATTATCCATCTTTGAGGGCTTCCTTTGCATGCGCTGCAAAAACGGTTCAAGATACAAAAATAATATGTATGAAAGAATTATTCCTCTTTAAATGATCTAAAAAAAAGTCCGCGACAGTGTATGTCTATCTTCTAAGATTGACTCACTATAACATAATAATAGAAATAGATCCGGCGGGGACGAAGTCGCGAGCAACAGCTAGTCTTCACTAAACGTTACTATTGTAATGTTAGCGGTCTTAACTCTGTTCTCCGCAGATGTCTAAATCGAAAGTAATAAACTGAAAAAAGATACTTGAATAAAATTAGAATATTAAAAATTCAGAATGGCTTATATCTATCAAAGGCATTTAAAAATAAACGTCATCAAGTCATTATATAATTAATTAGTGTCCTTATTATTTTGTTGGTATTAAACTAACCGTAAAAACGTCATGAAATTTGAATGAATTTTATTGTGTCTGTGTTTGTGTGTGTGTGTGTGTATGTAACAATGTGGAATAAAAACTTGATAAAACATGTGTAATAAGACTTGCACCTTAAAAAAAGAAAATAGGTAGACCATTGTACAGAAAACTGCGTTTTTCCTCCGCCCTCCTTTATCATTTTGTTAATAAGGTGAATTTTAACATCATGTAGATATGTAATATTTAGATTTAAACAATTAGTAAATTAGTCCATCCAAAGATGTATCATCACTCAATAGTATAAAACAAACTCGCTTTCTCCGTCCTTATATCCCGCTTAAATCTTTAAAACTAAGCAACCGTTTCTGATGCAGTTGTTTTGCAATTTAACTTAGTTTATTTTTAACCGACTTCAAAAAAGAGGAGGTTCTCAATTCGTCTATATTATGTGTAATATTTTTTTATGTATGTTCACCGATAACTTCGTCGTTTATGAATCGATTTTGATGATTCTTTTTTTGTTGGAAAGAAAATGTCTCCGAGTCGGTCCCATTTTGATTATTGGTACCAAACTTTTGGTACCGACGTCTAAATTATAAATTTAACTATTGAATCATTTCTATATACGCTAAAGCTAATTTATTTTTTGCTTTTTAGTTGGAAGTAATTTTTTGTAATTTTTTTGTATCAAGTTTATGATGAATTAATAATACCATAATATAAGGACATTCGTTTTTTTAACAAACTGTATAAAAGCAAGGTTACTATGAATCAAAAGTGTTACTACAAGTAGTCTAGTTGAATAAAATTACTAGACTGACATTGACTCTTTTGGGGTTGACTTTACATATGAATATGTGAAAAAACAAATTATGAAATTAAGTTCATAGTTATCCAAAATATTATGACCTTATTACAAATATTACTCAAAGAAGCAGGACTTCATTTACGCCTTAAAAGAAGTCTTTTTATGTTTAAATTCAATTAGTTATTATTATTAATCCTTATCGAAATGAAAATAACTAATACGAATTCATTGAATTCTATAAAAGTGGTTCTGCCATTTACTCGATATCCTATGCTTTAATAAATAAATAAACATTTTCTGACTTCACCTTAATTTGAAATTCAGTGGGGTCATCGAACTGTGCTATTCGCTATAAATCAATTATAGTACGTATAAACGAGAATTTCCAAGTATATTATTTTCGTGCGTTTTTATTATTTATTTTAAAAGGTTTAAAAGGGAAATGATTTATTATTTATATAAATTGTTTTAATAGTTTATATATAGTACTAGCTGTTGCCCGCGACTCCGTCCGCGTGGACTTTTATATAAAGTTACCCCTTATAAAGTTTTCTTTATTTTTAAGATGTATTTTTCTAATCGGGGTGGAGATAAATCCAATTTAAAAGTCATAGTTTAACATAATAAGTGTTTTTTTTGTGGTAGTAATTATCTAAGTATGTAAATTTTGCATTAATTCTGACGTCAATTCCAAATTCTTTTCTTTCAAGGTTATATATTTCTACGAAAACGATAAAAATACAATGTTTACTAAGTAAATTAATTCATAAATACTGTATAGCTTGCTGCTCAAAATGTGGTTTATATGTAAGAAATATTGGCTCATAATATTCTTATATAATCTCATAGTGGCTATCCACACTCGCAGTTCTGTCTAGTCAAATGTTTGCAATAGAATTGCTCTATTTGTTTTCGTATTAGTCTAGAATTGGCAAACATCGCATTACGTGCAAGCGTTTGACTGATTTAGTATTTGTTGATAATTGTAAGTGTTCATGGGCGGCGATGACCACTTTCCATCAGGTGGCTCGCCTGCTCGTTTGCCCCCATATGTTAAAAAAGGCGCTATTAAAAAAAAGTTGCATTCTCAAGCACGATACATCTCAATAATTAGGCCTTTTCGCTACAGCAAGCGCGATTTATCACTTACTTTTTTTTTTCACAAAAAATTTAAAGTTTAAACTGTTACAGTTTACTTTTAAGTCTCTCTCAACTGAACTGAAATTTATTGAACTGAACTGAACAAAGTATTGAGAATACCAATACAAATACTAAGAAACAAATGGGCTTACCCACAAACGGATAATGTAAAATTCAGTCGCTATTACAAGTTGCACCCTCAAGCACGATCCATCTCAATAATTGGGTCTGTTCGCTACAGGAAGCCCGATTTATCACTAACTTTTCTGTGTTAAATGAAGATCGTTTACTATTTCTTTAGGGTTTATCTTTGAGGTAAGTTTGTTTAAGAGAATTTGTTGATCAACTATTTATTTTGGATTTGATATGGTACTGTGTATCTGAATGTTTGGAGCTCTAGCTAGGTGTCGGTTTGGTCAGCTAATGAGGTAGAACCATATATTTCTAATTATGGTGTAATATATTTCTAGTTTCAATTTATAATTTAAAAATTCGTGTTATTAGATAAACATAATAATATATACTTAAGTACAACTAACATATTATATTACGTCTTAATACAGGCTAGGTTGTAACAAAAAGTGTAGGTTAGGCTTCATGGGTTAAAATAGATATCTAAAAGTATTTTTTTAATATCATATTTGAGAGGTATAAAGTACCAGAAATATTTAACTGGATGGAGTTTTATATTTATATAAACCCGCGGAGAAACTACTATGAAAATCGAAGAATCAAGACCAAAATTCATATTCGACTTATTCCTTTTAAATTTTCGCCTCCAAAAAATCTACCTATATTTCCTGCTCAATTATTGTTCACGTATAGGCATTCTCAATTATCGGAACTGGTTTGAAGTGTTCAAAATTGAAAGAAATTGTTTTGGAAAATCCATAAATATCGCTTAACGGTATACCGTACACTAAACCGAGTTGTTGTAATAGAAAAATTCCTCAAAACTATTACTATTCTTCAAAATTCAATCGCACATTGCTAACATAAAAGAGAAATGGTTGCAATGGATCGAGTCAAAGATCATGTTACGTTGCATTTACAGTATTAAAAGGTATTTTAGTTTATTAGATTATTTTTTACTCTTATAAATACAACGTGTAACAGAAAAGTGTAGTCATATTTTTGCATGATGTTCAGATGCTCATAGATAGTCAATATACAAGTCCCCACATTAACGTAAACATATTTGAGATTTTTTATTTCATTAATTCATTAATAAAATCGATAATTTGAAAATCAAAACAAAAGTGTTACATTACTACACAGTGTAAGAACCATATTTTATTTACCTCCTCAAAAGCCAGCGAAATTACTGGGCTAATGAGTCTTAACATCTGACAACTCAAAGTGGGGAGCGTCGGTGTAGTGCCCCGCTGCCCGGAGCAAAGTTCCGGGTAGCACTGCATTGGCTATGGGCTGGCGTTACTCTTACCATCAGGAGTGCGTCCAGCTAGTCTCCCCTCTTCATGTTATAAAAAAAAAAAAAAATTGCTGCGCTCCTGGTATACGCCTGGTACACGCGGGCAGCCGGCTGGTGTCGCGTCGGCGTTGCGCCAAATGGTGTAGGTTGTTGTTAGTTTTTGACTCGCCTACCGTCTACCGTCTACTGTCAATAAATCTTTCGGAGTACAATCGACGAGCCTCCCGAAGGCTGCCACCAGATGCACCAACACAGATTCACACGTTTCATAATACTAAAAAAGACGTAAAAGACACTTCTTTAAACATAATTCAATCAAAAAAACAAATTGCAAATCACACACGATCGAAATCCGCAAGTACTACAATGTTTTTCACGTAGCACGGGTACGGTGACATTTGACTAATTCCATTTCACCCATAATTCATTTCCAAACAATTTAAATAAGACCCTTTAAATTACTTAATATTGTTTATAAAATTTCACGTCAAAGGCACCGACATTCATACAATATAAAAAAGTACCTCTTGCAATATGGTACAATTATAATTAAAAATAATTAAAAGTAAAATAAATAATTAAAATTAAAAATAGACTACTGGCCTAAAAAAATGAATTTATATTTAGTATATATTTTTATATAGTATATATTATATATTAGTGCACATGCATGTTTTGAATGAAAAGGCTGGGTTTATTTTTTATACGATGACGGGCAACTAAACAAAAGGTTTGACTGATTAAAAGTTACCACAATCGCAAATAATGACGAAAGTGTAGCCAGTTTTGAAAAAGGGTTCAAAAAATTTGGGACAGAAAGAAATAAAGATAAGAGATACTTACCCATCGAAACGCTATTGCAATTCCGATAATTATTATTTGACGCCAATTTCATATAGAAAGGTTCTTATGACGTATCTGCAAAATAGTCTATGCCCCGACAATAGTTGTAGAACAAGTGTATATCGCTTCTGAATGCCGTGAAATTGCGTTCTCCCGGAATATTATGCACGATGATTTATTGCAGCGGACTCTTTGTTCAACGGTTTTATTTCGAATACCAACTGAATCTTCACGGTCAGATTTGTGTGAAAATAGATATGTTGGTGTCTTAGATTTTATGTTTTAAATAAGGCGTTAATAATGGAGCCCAGATATCCCGTCAGTTTTTAAACAAACTTAATAATAATTTTTTGGGTAAGTATTGCTAGACTTCAATTTGCTAAAGTAAAGACTTAAGTAAAATTTTCAGTTAATGGTGAAACATATATTGCTGTCATCCTTAAGCATTCTTCCGCTAGACCTGTCAGCTTGTCTAAAATTTCCAATGTATTAGAATTAACGGAACACCATTTCATTACGTCCCATTAACATGTAGATTCTTCAACCAACGCCCGCCGTACATAGAACCCTACTAACATTTTGATTAATTGAACATACATTTTTATTTGAAACAAAAACAGGAGGTTGTTGAATGCTTCAACTTTCCAGGTGGTAAGGATGGTAGGACAATGACATGTGATACGATGACAATGACATAAGACAGAATTTAATACCTAAATAATTGTCATTGCCATTTAGAAAATGTAGGTACAACGCATCAATTATTCCTACAGGCATCATGGTCTTATCTTCAAAGAAAGAAAGAACAAAAAAAATTTTCGAAGCGCCGTCTAGCAAAGGCCTGACTATTTCAACTATTTTAATTGAAAAAGAAACAAAAGCAAAACGCTAACGGCAAAAGCTTAATTAAAAGACGCCCAATTAGAATCCGAAAACTAGTTAATAAGATATCCAAGGCACAGATATCGATCTTAAGAAATTTAATAATTTATCTGTTAAGGGAACGTCTATATTTTATTATCTACGTATATTTAAATAATTCAACTAATACCATGCGGTATTGTTTTTAAGTTTGGCGATTCATACATAAATAAAAAAAATGATTTAAATGCAATATAATATTGTCCAAGTTTATTTATAAGATCGGAATTCGAAAATTTTCTTTGCTTGATACGATGACGATTTGATATGTAATAATAATAAAAATGCCAGTATTTGAGTATGCGGGAGCAGTTAATACTAATAAAAATATTGTTTTTTATACGTTTCCGTTCCTCATAATATTTATTATTAATATGTTTTTTTTTTCATACAGGATTATGAATATCGTTTCGAATAAAACAAACATAAAAACATGATTTATATATACATTGAAATTCCTTACAGGAATGAATTTCAATTCAAACGGAGTTCAAAGATTCCAAATCAAAACAATTTGTGTATTAAAAATAGATAGAAACTGAAGTTACTCTATTGAAAAGATTTTTATCTGTACGTGAGGATCGTAAGAATCAGCCTCGGTTCTGAATTTGTTTATTCCAAAAACGTTTCAAATGGTAGACGTAGAGTAAATAAATAAATTATTGTAAATATATCCGCAGTTTATGGTGCATTGACATCTGTCAGACTGACAGTTCTGTCTGTGGGTATATTATCTATGCACACAGTGTCCAATTGAAAGTGACAACTAGATGTCATTGAACTTTAAGTGGTTGTTGACTTAGGAATATTATTACGTTTTAGAGATCAGAGTGTGATTTTTGGGCTCTGAACATTTCAAACATGTGTTTTCTGAACTAGTTATATACAGTTATGTTTTTATGTGATCGTGGAACACCGTGGGATTTTAGTTAGTTAGAGGCAGGCATGACCTCTCCTCATTACTAGTTTGAGGGTCATAAAATTTTATCACAGTTCAGTATAAATCCTTATTCATATAAATATTTGTCAAAATACTAAATCATTTTGTATGATATTGAGCATTCATATAAATAAAAATACGGATAGACATATCAGAAATTTCTATTTCCGTAATTTTACGGTAACCAAGACTATGTACCTAATCCCGCGATGTACATAATATAATAATTTTTCTAACATAGTGTTATATAAATTAATAAATTGACCAATACACTTAGAAACGTTCGCAATGAACGTTAAAAAGTAATATAAACCGGATCGAATTTATGAAGGCACCCTTAGCTGTGGGCGAAACTAATTCGCGTTATTGCACTAATGCCCCGATACACGTGTGGAATACCAACCATTGATTTATAGATACTAGCTATGACCTGTGGCTTCTCATGTAAGATTGCTCCCCTTTTATAACCACCTAATTTTGTTTTGTGGTAAACATGAGGTAGCATGAGTCGGAATGGCGTATGAAGGGTCCCGTACCATTTTTTGTATGTGTAATAATATTATGAAAAAAATTTTGTGAGAATGTACGTTTGGATATATGTTTGTTATTATTTCACGCAATAACGGCTGGACCGATTTAGTTGAAATTTGGCACATAGATCGGTGATACCTTGGATTAATAGATAGAATACTTTATTTCACGGTATTGCCCCAAGAACGGGAACTACGCGGGTTAAGCCGCGAGGCGCAGCTAGTGTATTATTATATTTAGGTAAGGAGTTTTTATTTCATGTTATGCTTAAAACGATATTGTCTTATATGTTATGTGAATTTTGACAATAGAGCTTATTGCTTCCCAATGAATTGGATAATTTTATTATTATTAATAAACAATAACGATTTTCTTGAAAATATCAAAAAACGACCGTTCAAAGCGCTGTCCAGCAGAGACGTGTCAAATTTAAAAAGTATTTTAATTAAAAAAATAACAGATTCAGAACGCTTCAGGCGAGAACTCAATTAATAGACGTCCAATTAGATTTTGAATCTAATGAAAACGTTATCCGAAGAACGAATGCCAATGCATTGAAATTCAGAACTATATTTGATATTGCTTTTGATTTTTTTTCTAAAAAAAAGCACTTTAGTCAACAATTAGTCCAAGGAAATAGAGCTTTAAATACGAATTTTCGACGAAAACTTATTTTTTTTATATCATTTACTTTGTAATTTTTTTTCTCGTGTTTTTTTACTGTTACCTTAAAAAAAATACTATTTTTTCACAAGTTCTCGTGTCTGAAATTAAAAAAAACTTTTACTATTCGTTTACCGATCTTCCAAAGTACATTACCTATATGTATAACAAATTCAAGGTATGTAAAACTCTATTTTCTTGGACTTCACCAATTTCTACAATATTAATATAATAAGCTCACTGTCATTATAAAAAAATCATTTGTAAAGGTCAACGTTATTCATTACCAAATAACCCATTTCTCAGTAGCTACTCGTAGTATGCTATTATTATATTAACATAGCATATAGCAACAACATAGCATTAACGCACGTACTATGTATGTGGTTATATCGCTTTAAATATTCAAAGCCAAGATAATTCATGTCACTATTAGGTAATATATTCTATAGTACTTGTATATGGCTTTTACATGTAATGCTTCACACAATACGTATATATATATGTATATTGTATAGTCTTGGTAATTGACGACCGCTTGGCGCAGTGGTAGCACAACTGCTTTCTGAGCGAAGGGTCGTGGGTTCAATCCCCACACCGGAAAAATATATTTGTAATTTACATTTGTATTTTTCTTGGGTCTGGGTGTTACTATGTTGTAAGTATGTATTTACAAAAGACAAAGCATGTTTATGTAATTTATTCCGTTATCTAGTTGCAATAAAACAAGTTCAGCTTAGCTTGGGACTAGATGGCGCTGTGTATATGTGTCCTGAAATATTTATTTAATTACTTGATAAAATCAGGCTTGATTTAATAGCAGGATAGTATCAACTATCAGTAACCATTACGTGGCAATTTGGTGGAATAAAGTGGGGATTTAATAGGTAAGATTCTTACAGCCAAATATGCAAATATTAAATTTAAATTAACTCAAGTCTAATTTTGACAGATTTGTAAGGCACACTGTCAATACGAGATAGGTACACATTGAGATGTACTTAAATTTAAATGGTTTCAGTATTCAGGAATTACACAACCTACACTACTGCCTTGAGGGCTGCAGGTACAGACGATTCCCTGACTCAAATTAGTAGGTTCTAGTTACTTATTCTACTTAATGTAGATGCCTTAATTTTAATTAAAGCATTTCAGTTTTTGACAAGAAATTTATAAAACTTTTTCATCGTTAAAAATCATCGATAAATCATAAATGTTGATGTTTCTATAAAAACAATATTGATAGTTAAAAAGCCAATAATTGTATTGAACTGTTAAAACTGATTCAACAGAAAGGATACTTTGGAATAAAATTAAAATTTATTACAAAACTTTCATGGGAAATAAAAGCAATTTCAATTTTATTAGCTTCCAAACAATTTAACCGTACGTCTTGAAAGCTCGCCTTTCATAAGTAATTTATTGTAGTTTATAAATTACAGCTACACTTTGATAATATTACTCTAATAAATATCAAATTTATTGAATCACTTTTCATATTTCTTAACACTCATTGTTAGTACTTGGGGAGGGACAAAAAGGTAACGCTGGTACGGCAATGATACCACTTTCTATGTTGACAAAAATGTTATTATGTTTCGTTAAGTAAATTGTATCAACAGTTCTTTTCGTTCCTAACTTCCTTGATGTCATCCTGTAAGTGTATTTTTGTTCGTTTTTGCGTTGCTCTAAAATGACTTAAACAAGAAGAAGTATCAATTCTACGACATATTTGATCATCCTTTTTTGCCAAGGAAATACCCTAAGAAATCCTCTGATGATCTCTGATGATGAAAAAAATCGCGAGAAACCTGATGGAGCATTTTTGTTATATACATTGGCGAGTTTTCTTGCTAAGCGATTTTTAGCTATAGTAGTTGGTACGATCAAATGAAACTTCAGCCATATCAAGATGGATCATGGACATCTAAATAAATACGTACACCATGATACTAAAGTTGAATAGTAACTTACACCTTTACTTAAAAATACCAGCTTTTAATCAAAAAAATTTCCTCTATTAGGTCTGTGATCCAGAAACTACACTTAAAAGAATTAAACCTCTACTATAGATAATATTGTAATACATTTGAGGACAATATTTGCTGATCAGCTTTTTCCTAAAAAGCCTGTAATACTATCTCGTTTTACCCTTTATTTATTTTTCTTAAAAGCCCAGAAATGTGACACTGCAATTTCGAGAAAATCGGTTCGATATCACGTGTCTCGATCAAATAGTTAATACTCGTAGTGCAAATGTTTAATCGTCTGAGGGATTGCCGTCTCGAGGTTAAATCGATATTGATTATCCAGGTACGAGAGACATGAGCTGGTTAGAAATACGTATTCAACTTTTTACTTGAACTACGCTGAAGGCTAAAAGACGTGTTATCGCCTGTATTATGGACAGTGTTCTAATGGTTGCATAAGCTGATTCCTTCTGCGCAGTTCTACCATCGAATCGCTCTAGATAAAATTAAATACCAACCTCACCACCAGGATATTTGGCGATCTAGTGTGGCGTTCGTAAATTTTCTGCCGCTTACCGTTGCTATATAGAACACCCTTCTATCGGAGGTCTTTCCAATTAATTACCACATACAGACTTTTAAGAAAAGAGTTTACACGTTCCTCGAGTTAAGGCCGGCACGTTTGAGAATGCTTATGGGTGGGGGTGGTTACTTATGGTACCCCTGCTGCTTGTTTGTCCGTTTTTCTATAAAAAGACAGGTATTTGGGCAATCTATGTTTGTCTGTTGACTTAGTTTAGTTTACTTAATTAGTCGTTAATTAGAAAAAGGCCCGGTGAGATGGTCCAAATAATTATCTCAATGTGAGAATATGGACATGTAACACGACAAGAGATTGAATGTGACAATTATTACGCATATGATATCAAAGAAGACCGAGATACGTTTTCTTCGAGAATATTATAAACAGTTCAATACTATGTATTTTATTTTGAAGTAAAACAAATAGAACAGATATTGGGCATAATTATCAATAACTAACTGACCCGGCGAACTTCGTATCGCCCTATCATAAAATTACAAAAAAGTGAAATGCTAATCTTTTCTAACATAATACCTACTCCTTATAATAAACAAATACACCAAAAATAATCAGCCAAATCGGTCAAGCCGTTATGTCGTGACAACGAAAACATGGGTTTCATTTTTATACATAATATAGATAATATTCGTGAAAACAGTAGAGATTCTCCTATGAAGATTCCCGATTATGAAAAAGGGCTGAATAGTTACTTACAAATGCTAAATCGTCTGAAGGATTGCTGTCTCAAGATTAAATTGTTATCGATTTTACTGGTAGGAAAGACGAGCCGATTTTCAATCTAGTATATTTTTATTGAACTATCTTCCTATATCTCCTTTACTAGTTTAGGTAGCCAAATAGTTTAAGTATTAATATACATAATTATTTTAATATTAGCAACACCCTGTGATTTGTCTAGTAGCTTTACATACTATGAACTACATGCGTGTTTTGCGTAACATACTAATAAAAATCCAACATTAAATATTCACAAATGTGTCCATTTATAGGTAATTTTAATAAGGATTGCAGATGAATTTAACAGATAATTCAATGGAAATAAGTTTAAGGCAGGCGGTTATGAATATGATGTGTACACGTAGATATGTATGTGTGTATGTTTGTATAGCTACGTGCGTGTGTGTATGTGTAAGTATGTGTGTGTGTGTGTGTGTGTGTGTGTGTGTGTACACGTCAAGTAAGCTTCATTATTTACAGTGGTTGTGTGACAAAAAGATTAATAACGATTGCAGATGAATTTGACAGATAAATCAAAGGAAAGAAGTTTAAGGCAGGCGGTTGTGAATATTATGTGTAAGTATATGTACATATGTATGTATATGTTTGTGTAGTTACGTGCGTGTGTGTGTATGTGTACGTCAAGTAAGCTTAATTAATTAACGGTGGTTGTGTGACAAAAAGACTGTTTAGCAAAACATGTAACCGTTAAATGACCCCTCTTAGCGGCCCTTCCACGCTATTAATCCGAATTCAGCTGTAGTTTACTTCGATGGAGCTATTACTACTATATGCTTAGACGGATAGACTGAATTAATATAAATTGAATAAAAATTAACTAAATATTTTAATTTCCTCATTTACAACCTACATTTTTTGTTTTCACTGCTAAAGTGACCGTATTCCTATTTAAAGGTGTTTTCTAAAAAAATAATTATCGGAATCGGTTCAACAGTTATCGAGTTACGCATGTAGCAACGTTTTTTATATTAGCATTATAAAACAACGCCAAAGCAACCCTGTCTATCTGTATAGAAGACACGGTTCTTACACGGGTTATTTACTCTATTCTTTAAAAATACATTTCTGAAAGATCAAAATGTTATATCAATAGCCATACAAATTATGACCGTTAAATAAAACATTATTCGAAGGTAATCTCATTGTATTGAATATTCATACACGAGATTAAATTTAATTTCGAAAATATAATTAAATCCACCAACGAATCCACTAATGATATCGACGTTTGAGTATTTATGTGACAGGGTTTATATGTATGTATGTAGTATGTACGACTAGCTGAACATCGCGACTTTGCTCACGCTGTACCTTCCCTTATTTGTAATTTTATACCCTACACTACACATTTTCTGCTTGAAAGCATCGTACGAACTATTATTTATACTACCGAAATGTTAAAGAGAATGATCGAAATTTGTTGAGCTACTATTGAGTTATACAATTAGCAACACATTTGGAGATAGTATTGATTTTTTTAAACACAACTTTATACATATTAATAAACTTATAGCAGCAGTAAAATAAGAACGGTGTCAGCGAATTTAATGAAAAATTATGATAAAATATTGCGATTAAGATTGAACTGCGATTAAAGATTTAAAAATATGGGAATATTATTTATTAAGTCTTATTCAAATATTTGGGTGTCAAATTTTATCGTTAATACTTCTATTACGACCTGACTATATACCCTCAGAGAATTTTCATTTAAAGACCAGACGTCGATAAAGGTATAAAACCATTTTTTTTATAATATTTGCATACAATATGACATATACAAATAATAAGCGTAAGTATATTTACTATGTTGGATAAAATATGTAGTAGCTTTATATCTTCTCAGAATTCCTGGACCGGATGAAACCGGGTCTCATGAATTCATACAAGGCGGAATGTTTGGAAAACATTTCGGGGTAAAACACTTTTTGGTACCGTCATACACAGACACCTTTGCCTTAGTAAGGTAGTTATATTTTGGTGTATTAAATCTGTACAAAATCCAAAGATTGTACAAAGTCCCTGATAGAACTGTTTTTTTTAATGTTTTTTTTATAACATAGGGGGCAAACGAGCAGGCGATCCACCTGGGGGTCAACCACCAACTCGTATAGCTGTATAATTTTAATCTTATTTTCTTATGGTAAGTGGTCATCGTCCATGAACAATCGCCGAATTGTCAAGCTCTGCGAATGTTAACGAAAGCGAAACCATATAAATGTGTTGATTTACAATAGATAATAAATTAGCGAGTCTTTTAATATACAACATTTTGTATCTAAACTTAAAATAAATTGTATTTTTCATATTATAACTAGCTGTGTCCCGCGGTTTTTCCCGCGTAGTTTCCGTTCCCTAGACAATACCGGGATGTAAGCTATCCTATCTCTCAAGTTGGATCGAACTGCACATGGTGTGCGAATTTTATTATTTAAATCGGTTAAGTGGTTTAGGAGTCCATTGAGGACAAACATTGTGACACGAGATTTATATATATTAAGATTATATAAAATACATTTAGCACAAGGTATTACTTGCATCAAAACTAATTAAGACCCTACACGTACATGTTTTTAAAGACACAACTTCATATCAATTCTCAACACACAATCTATTACAACATCGAAGTTATTCACGCTGCTTATATAAGAAATTTCTCATTTCAGTTTTCCTAGAAACATAAAGATCTCCGAGGCATAAACAGCGCTAACTATAATTGCAGCCTCGGGGTTAAAAGGAGTGCCTTGAAAGGACAACCCATAAAAGCATCTGAATACAGCCGACATTACATACAGGTATAGACGTATAACGCATAGATAGTCCCTTAATAATCGCTCCGCCGTAAGTGAAGCCAAAACTGTATAAATGTAAAGGTAAAAAGCACGTTCTTATACTCGATGACACGCACACAAGCCCACTGATATTGTTACTGCTGCATTTACTCCATAAATGTGGCATAATTGAAATCTACGAGAAATTTGGTGCAATGCACTGCGGTGATCTATGTAATTAGACAAAATTGTCTACTTTGTAATGGATTCACTTTGCATGCTCATATTTCGGTTCTAGGTATCATTATTCTATGAGATAGGTTCTATTCATACTGACTAGTCAACTGAACACCGTTTAGGCATTAGGCTTTTTAAGTGACGTGTTTTCATTTTAATCATTGACTTTTAAAAAAATTGAGTTCACAATAATGTATATACTACTTAAATCAGTTTATTTGTTGAATAGATTACGTTCTTATAACTGTAGAAATAATATATTTATTCACATTTGTTATAAAGACACCTGATCAATGTTAGCCAAATTTACTTGGCCTAATCTTTTGAGAATAACGCATTTAATAAGAAGTTTTTTAAACTGTAAATATTTAATTGTATTAATAGTATCGTATTATAAGGAAAGATTAGGAATAACAATTACGATTAGAAAACTCTTCTTCTTCTTCTTTAATTTCTTCTCTACTTCTTCGAACTCGTAACACAACTATGGAATAGTTGTATTACGAATAGAATAGTTGAAAGTATAATATAGGAATAGTTAGAAGTCGCGTGTTTTTTTTATTAATGGGGCATATTATACTTTATTTATTAGCTTATCATAACTATTTTAATATAGATATTAATATTAGTAAGTATAAAATATGTTTATTTAGACCTTAATAAGTTTTTAGTATTACATTTTTATTAACGGTACAGATAGACTACCTTTATACATTCTGATACATAGAAAAAAGTTTAAAATTTAGAATTTATTACGACTGACTTAAAAATATGACTTCCCTTCTAGAACAACGACAAACATCACTCACTGAATCTAAACCTATTACGTATATTAAGGCTTTTTATTGAAAGCTAACAGTGCCGTAGGGAGAGGGGATTGGAATGAAAAATGGCCGTCTAAGGGAACTCTAAATCATGGTAACAAAAAGAGTAATGTGAGGAATTGGGCAATCATGGTTCTTGTGCTTCGAAATAATAGTCCGCGGTTACCGGCTATTTGTATGTGTCCGAGCGAAATAGTTCCAAGTGCTATGAGGATTGATGTTTGGTTTGACTCTCGTTTTGTAGAATAGTGAGTTTTTGTTTCTCATTGAAAGATCGTTATACTAATATTAGTCCAAGAAAATAGACTTTTAAATACGAATTTCCGATAAAAGCTTTTTTATATAATATACTTTGAAAGATGCGTAATCGACTAGTAGTAACAAAAAGAGTGCGTAAATAATTAGCAAAATTAACTATCAGGTGAGTTTTAATAGCAAAACTGTCATATTTAGTTTGCAAATAAATTAAACACAACTATTAGGCAAGTTTTTTCTAACAATAGGTTTTAAATGCCATGGGATAAGCATATAATAAGTTAGACGACCGCTTGGCGCAGTGGTAACACTACTTCTTTCTGCGCGAAGGGTCGTGGGTTCGATTTGTGGGTATGTATGTATTTACAAAAGAAAAGTATGTATATGTAATTTATTCCGTTATCAAGTTGCCATAACACAAGCTTCGGCTTAGCTTGGAACTAGATGGCGCTGTGTATAAATGTCCTGAAAATATTTATTTATTTATTTTATATGTACCTACAAGTGGTATGAGGATTTATGTTTGGCTATTTTTGTGAAATTGTGAATCTTGTCTCTCATTGAAAGATCGTTTTACTAATATAGTTTGTAAATAATTAGCGAACTTAACTATTGGGTAAGTTTTTCTAACAATAATATAGTTCTCTTAAAGTTTTTGTTGAAAGGTTGTTATACTAAGTTAATACGAATCTTGTTTTTAAATGCTCGCTTTTTACATAATAAACAGGTAATAAATATTTTAATATAAAAATTCTAGCGACCGACCCCGGCTTCCCTGACCAGATTATGCATTAAAAAACTGCTTGAAAATCGGTTAATAAGGTTTAATTATTAGGTATGTAATGTTACCAGGCGGAATTGCGCAAGCGATCCCCCGTCCCAACTCAAGGGCTAAGAGTGGCAGAGGGTTTTAGTGGGTATTACTGGCCGTGTGGCACGCATAGGCCAGGCGAGTCCTACATAACAATAACTACAATACACTTTACCATCAGCCACGCGGCGGGTATGCCTAAATGCATTTCCCTCTACAAAAAAAAGGTATGTAATGTTAAAGTACTTTAATAGGAGTAATATAATAATTATGTATTTTAAATTCAATTGACGTCACTCTTTAAATATAATTCATTTAGACATAAATTTTACTGAAATGACTTTAGTTAGTTTTTCTAATTTCAATTAATCGTGTTTCATATTCGCTAAAAGTTTTACTTAGAATGTAATTGAATTCTTTTATACTTCATTAAGGTAAAGGAAACGCATTTGAATCAACTGCGCCATACATGTATAATGTAAAATAATAAATGAATGCGCCAATAGCTGTCCAAAGCTAATAAAAAGCTTAACAAATTCTCTAAAAGCCTTTTGCCCTATCTTCGCAGTAATGAAGTATTCATCACTCGCTTCGAGCGTATTAACTTTTGGTGCAATGGACAAGCAAAAATCATTACCCAATTTTGATATAAATATTGGGTATATTATTTCAATTAAATTCTTCTTCTTGGTTAATAGCGATGCTGCGTTACGACAATTTTGCCAATGTCTAGTTGTGTGTAGATAAAACAAGTTTGAGGGTCGATATTTGGTTGTGTCAGCAACACGTGCTTTCAATACCACAGACAAACATCAACCAATTAAATTCTGATGATATGATGGCAGATATAATTTTTGGTGAAATGAAGTGTAAAGTCAACTTCAAAAGTATCTTTATTCAATAAGGCTACATAAAGTAACACTTTTGAATCGTCATGGTATTACAAAACATTTACCACCGGTTCGGCAGGCAGTTTCTACAGATTATAAATAAATTATTTCTCCCTCATTTTATTACGAGACAAATGTCACGTTACGAATACCCGTACATTCTTCCACCTTTTCTTTTAAAATATTACATTCCAATTAAATTGAAACATTAAATGTATTCAAAAGTCAAATATTATCACATTTATTTAACTGGTATTTACCCACTGTTAATATTCTTAACACTTAAATCGATACTGGTATGAACGACTTAAAAATCATTTAATGTTCGCCAAAAATAATAATTTAAAATAATAGATTATTTAATTATTATTTAGAATTGGAAACTTAAAGAGATACATTGATTTTAATAGTGGCATGACGTCATAACTATTCACGTTTTCTACTCAGGTGTGACGTAGTTAGCTCCTACTCCATAACTTAAACACTCTATAATTTGACATAGTAAAAAATATGGGTGTATTTTTTAACCTCTAAGAAATTGATTTACCTATTATTTTTTTCATGCGTTGTCGTCATGCCTACTAACATTATTATTACTACAAAGCATAGAACCAAGTCGGTCCCTAAGTATACTTAAATCTATAAAACTACTCAAACGATTTTGATGCGTGTTTTTAGTAGATAAAGTGATCAAGGAAGGTTTATGTGTATATAAAAAGTTAAGTAAAGACGCTATAAGTTCATGACTTAGCATCTATGAATGCTATATTTTAATTCTAATAAAAGTCTATTAGACCCGCTTTTGATGGTAGCTAAATATTGCTCCATCATAACATGCCACTTTAAATAGACGTGCTGCTATTTTCTTCATTAAACTTCAATTTTCTTTTGTTAGATATTTGTATGTTGTTAGACGAGTATGGAGATTTGGGGACTATGTTCACTTGTATCGTTGCGAGCGTTTCGTTAACATATTATATCTATATCTATTATCTATACTAATATATAAACCTGAAAAGTTTGTTTGTTTGAACGCGCTAATCTCAGGAACTACTGGTTCGAATTGAAAAATTCTTTTTTTATTGAATAGACAATTTATCGAGGAAGGCTTCATAACATCACGCTGCGGCTAATAGGAGCGAAGAAATAATGGAAAAACAAATCAACGGGGACGAAGTCGCGAGCAACAGCTAGTTCTAATATAAATGACTAGCTGCTGCCTGCAACTCTGTCCACGTGGACTTTCACATAAACTTTGATATATTCAACTAACTTAAAAAAATAAAAAAAAGAATTGACAGATCATTGATTATATGTATTATACTTTTGACAGTTGACATCTTGCTTGTTTTCGAACACAGATAAAAAATAAATAAGCATTCATGGAAGAAATTCGTCAGTATCGTCCAAAGTCCTCTAAACACGTAGTTCAAAATTGGGAGCGTCTCAAACTTGTCGTGTCCCCAGGCGCCGAGGTTCGTGAGGTCTAATCTTAATTAATTAATCTGTTGTCTAACTCCATGTTATCATAGATAACTTTGTTTAGTTGGTATTGCTTACATTCACCTTTGGCTAAAGTTCATGCATGCGATGGTATTAAATCTACATACTATTATACTTATTTAGTTTACTATAACAAAGCCTAAAGGAAATCAAAGTTTATATAAAAGTCCACGCGGCAACAGCTAGTATTTAAGGAAAACAGAATTATCGAAATCGGTTCAACTGTTAGCGAGTTATACACTTAGCAACTGTAAATTTGGCTATTCATTTAATATTATTAATAACTTGAATAACATTCAATAGTGGAACTATACGAAATATAATACATTCAAAAATAAATTGTTAACAAAAATCTACATTTAAAATGTTGTCGTTGCTTTAACTTTTAAGAGATCCCATTCATTCATCCCGTATTAAACTTCGTCCTGCAAAAACTTGTACAAATGGTTGTACATTACAACTTTCGCGTACAAGTTTTTTATTATACGAGTTTTTATGGATCCCAAAGTTGCTGATTAATTAGAAAACTAGTCCAAACGTAGCTCCAATGAATCAACTTTAAGTAATTAATGTAATAAAGTTGGCTACAATTATTCGGTTAAAAACTCGTTTTGGAACAATGTCATATATTATATATTTCTGCATATGTTCTTTTCTTTCGGTTTTTATAATAGATAGAGAGATTTAAGAGGATGCTTTATATGTGGTATACATATTATGTTTCTATGCATGATATATGCGAGCGAAGCCGGAGTAAGTCGCGTAGCTAGTGTTAAATATTTCACAAAATTGCTGTTGTCGATATCAATACAAAAGCAGTTTTTGTATCAAGGATATATATTGGAGAGGATATAAAGCAGGGATGTTATGGATATGAACTTTTGGATACGGATTGGATACGGATATCGGAATAAATATTATACTGGATACGGATATGACGTTATTTCGGATAATCCGTTAATTTCGGATAATTTTGGTTACGGATATTAACGTTGTAAGGAATTTCAAGAATAAAGATATCTCTAATAATATAATGGTTTTATTTATATGTCACCATTTGGTAGGAATTACAATTCGATATTATCCGAAACTTTTATTTCCGATTCGGTTACGGTTACGGATATTTTTATCCGTATCGGATATCCGATAGTTTCGGATCTCCCTAACATCCCTGGTATTTAAGTTAAATAAAAGAATAGATAAAATATATACCTTCCTATGAAAAACAAAACGTGAATCCACAACATTTCTGTCTAGTCACGTATCGTATTTAGTTCTATAGAACATTTTTAGTGAAATCATAACTTCATAAATAGGCAAATATGTCAATAAAATGGTTCTTAGTTTTCTAATGTACAGTCGACTAAAAATGTAAAGCAATATTTATCTTCAAAAAAAAAAAAAAACATTTTGTCTAACATTATAATAATTAGTGTATTAAAGTTTCTTTGCCTGTATTCTTCTCATACGCCTTACTATTTGGTGTTTATAGATTGGAACAGACAGACGGCATAATTATTTTATATATTTTTTGCGATATCGTAATGCATTGGACAAAGCAGATTCTGTGGCTGCAACGACATGTCTGTATTGATCTATATTTTTAGTTTTGACGCTCATAAATATCACAATGTCATTTAAATGCATAAATTATTTTCATTTTCATTAAAATAGTCTACAGACAAATACACACAGGAAGTAAAAATACTCTATTGTATTAAAGCATTAGTCATTTTCAAAAGGCAGGGACTTAATGTAAATAAACCTATTATTAAAATCAACCAAAATTTTAAATGCGTAAATCTAATAACTCCATCCAATTGAATATCTTATATTTAAAGTATCATCTTTATAAACTCCCACAGAGCTTAAGAATTTAAATTAAATCGAAATTAAGATTCAGTTAGTGCTCTCATTAAGGGGTAATTCTATAAAACTCGACGCCATTGCAAATGAACACCGAACAGTATTATCGTTTATTTCACCTCTTATTAAACTGAAATCCTTAGTTACAACTTAACCGGGCCAGTCAAATTCGCCCCAAGGTTCGGTTCAAAAGTATAGGGAGCTCTGGCGTCATTTTAATCGTTTGTAAATCTAGTTTCAGTTCAGTTAAGACGTGCTTTGATGTTATGATTGACGTAACTATGAAGATTGTATAATTTACTATGCTGAATATACATATATATTATACATAGTTAGCATTTAGTAGGAAATTTTCAGAAAAAACAATATCAAATTAACCGTCTTTATAATATTTATTGACAAACAATAAAAGATAATACGTAATAGAATCAATACAGTCGAACACGAGAATCAAAATACCTTTAGACAATAAGACAACAACTATTACTTTAAAGAAAATAAAATTTTGCTCGACTTGGTGGGGGCACTGCCGCGCCCCCTGATTAAAGTCTCACTGTCCTTGAGCATATATTAATAATACTTATAATAATTTATAACCTAAATATTATAACCTTTTAATCGAAATATGAGCACGCAACATAAGGCCATTTCAATATAGACTAATTTGTCTGCATACAGGGCACACGATCGAGTCAGTATAAGCGTAAGAGCTCGCGAAGATAAACTAAAAAAAAAAAGATTTACTGCGTTGTGAAATAACACTAAACTTTAGTCATACATTTAGTGATTGAATTTTATATTATTACTAGCTGACTCGTGCCCACTTCGTTGAGCATACCTAATGTTAACAATCCTTTTTTTATATAGCCTTTGACACTCAGCAATAATGGGGCTTTCTATTGGTGAAGGAATTTTAAAATCGGTTCAATAGATCCCGATACCTACCCCTTACAATTTAACAAACACACAAACTTTACTTCTGTATCTAATATTAGTATCGATTATTAACATTTATCTACACTATAAGTAACTATAACCTCATACTCTAAATCCGCAGAAGTAACCAATTAACACTCTCGAAAAACGAAACAAACGAACTCTCAAACAATCCACGTCCGATTGCAATCGGACCCGTCAATCTGTACGTGACAGCCGTCATACGTTCCGTTTGTATTCGATTGAAATTTTGTTTCTAGCTCGCTGTTGAGTGTTGACCATTCGCGATATATTTAAGCTTTACCGGGGGTAGGTCTCTTTCGCAGGAGACCGACTGGGTGGGTACCCCACAGTGCCAGACATGCTACCGCCTGAACAGTGATGTGAAAATGTCACTGTGCTCCGGTCTGAAGGGCACTGTAGCCAGCGAAATTACTGGGCTAATGAGTCTTAGCATCTGATGACTCAAAGTGGAGAGCGTCAATATAGTGCACCCCTGCCCAGAGCAAAATTCTGGGTAGCACTACATTGGCTATGGGCTGGCGTAACTCTTACCATCAGGAGTGCGTCCAGCTCGTCTCCCCTCTTCATATTATAAAAAAATATATCAAAGTCTTCTTATTATTGCATAGGATACAACAAAGTCGCTTTCTTATGTATGTCCCTGTATGCTTAAACCTTAAACAACGCAACCGACTTTCATTTGTTTTTTTATCAACGATCGAGTGATTCAACAAGAGGTTTATGTGTTCAATACATGCATAAATGAGGGTTAAATGACAGGGTGAGGCTAGTTATCTAAAAATACATAATAAACAGACAAAAAAGGTCCGCAACACATTCGCGGTACCACTAGTTCAAATAGGCGTTGATCACTTTCCATTGCATGACTCATCTGTAATATAATAAAACGTAAATAAATTGAAAATTTTGTAACGTCGATAAATAGTTGAGTTACATTTTTCATTTTGTGCTTAGAATTGAAATGTTATATAAGGAGTTTTTAATATCATAAGATTTATTGATTTCATTACTTCTCGAAAAAAAAACATACCTACCATTATTTTTCATATAAGCCAGTAAAGTCAAAAGTATCTTTATTAGGCTACATTAAGTATCACTTTTGAATCGTCATGGTATTACAAAACCACCGGTTCGGAAGGCAGTTTCTACAGAGAAGAACCGGCAAGAAACTCTGATAGTCGCTCTTATTAAAAAATAAGAACATACAATTGTAAATATAAACAAAAACTCGACTATTATAATATTTATACATAAAAAGGTCACCGTCCCACGAGCGTTAAGAAATATCATTCCAAGCGTTTTTGTCTTCATTATATTCATTTAATGTACTTTTTACCCGACTGCCAAAGAGGGTATTCGCGAGTGTATGTAAGTATGTATGTCTGTTCCTTTGTGACCTCCTGTAGCCTAAACGGCTTGATGGATTTTGATGTATGAGGTATCGTTAGATTTGTCTTGATTACGGGAGTGTCATAGGATACATTTTATCCTAAAAGTCCCACGGGATAAAGACATAATTACTCTTTTTTTAGTGTGCAGTCGGGTATTTTGTTTTTTTAATAATAATTACTTGTTATTAAGACATTTTTTAAGTAGTATACAGTATCACTATATAAAATCAAAGAAAACACGTCATTTGTAACAGTAACTTAACCCAAAATACCAAGCTACACATGCAATCAAAAGAAACTTACGAGGCGAGATAGCCAGAATTTGGTACGTTTGCAAATATTTTCACAGCGAGATCGCATCGCTATGCTAAGCCACAAAGGAAGTGAGGGTATGCACGGAGGAATTAGCTCGGCTGAGCTGGGCCGGCGGTCTTACGACGCAGATTTATGGCGAGCTGAGTGTAAGGATTTTGTATGTACCTTGTAAGAGTTTTAAAGAATTGAGGACTGCTTTTTGTGGTGAGCTGTGCTATGGCGCTCATAGACGTATAAGGCGTAGACTGATAGTCCCTTAATAGTCTATCCGTAAGGAAGCCAAAGAGGAAATATATATAGTTCTACACAACGTTATTTCAAAAGTGACTTAATGAACTTATTTGCACACATTAGTATTTTATTTATTTATATATTCTTTGTTACAATATAGATATTAGTATCAAACAATTATAAACTATTGGAAATGAAGTAACTGGCGGCCTTATCACTATAAAGTGATAGAAATGAAAAATCGTACAATAACAGTATATTTAAATGGTGGCCAAGTGCAACATTAAGAATATTATA
>JADANM010006225.1:3036805-3051715 GCA_026213755.1 Eurema hecabe
GAACGTTTTCTTTAAACTTGACAGTAAATATTTAAAATACTTAGATATTTCTAAAAATATCCCGACGTCGTTAGTCTTTTCTATGAATTTGAAGAAGACATTTTAATGCACGTTCAAGGAATACTTATTTATTTGTAAAAATCGTGTCATCGTTACATTTTAATTATTTTTCAACTCTATACTTATAAGTCTATTCGTATTTGTCTGTTGAATTATTGATCTCTAGACCACACGGATCAAAAAAAAGAAAAAATTAAAATTGGAACGTAAATCATATTGTAGTCCATCTTCGCAATCAGTGTGTGGTCGTTAGATTGACGTCCGCCCTATTCACGCGAACGGACACGTCTGCGTGTCTCGCAGCTCGCTATGAAATTTTAAAACTTTTTAAAATCTTACACATGCCAGCCAGTAAGCAAGCTTGGCAACTTTATGCATAAAATTAAAAAGAAGAAAATTTAAAATTGGAACGTAAATCATATTGTAGTCTATCCGTATCTACGCAATCAGTCTGTGGTCGCTAGATTGACGTCCGCCCTATTCGAGCGACCGGACACGTCTGCGTGTCTCGCTATCAAATTTCAAATTTCTAGTTACCGCTCTACACCGAAATGCAATCGAAAATGCAATTGGTTTTTGATTTTTCATACAGTACGTTAGGCTTTTACTTCAAAGTGTAAGTTATTTTATGAATTTAATAAATCAAAATATCCTTTGATTTATAGATTCCTGTGAGTTACTCGCAAATCGATAAAAAAAATATTTTTATAATTTTGTTTTAACTAAAGTTAATATTATGCTTATAATAAATAAATAAAATTTCTGGCAATCAACTTATAAAACTCCTTGGTAAATTACAAAATGCATTCTAAATTCAAATACAACCTTAAAAATCGTTAAAGTCAAATTGAACGCAGCATCATAAGCATTAGAAGTACTGCCAATTAAAATTCGATGAAAAAAAAAAACAAAAAACAGCATTTGGATGCAATCAATTTTAATTTGTACTTCACCAACGAACATTTGTGACGTATTTCATAGCGATACTAATAAGCGTCGTTCGTTGATTTATCTGACATTCCCTGATGAATGTTTTCACAGTAAATAAAATTGCAGTTTTGAACGAATATTTCATTGAACGCTCGAATATGTTACGGTTATAATGACGGTTATATTACAGTGGAAGTTTATTACAAGGTACATATATATTTTAAATTTAAAATGCAAATTTAAACAATCATTGACATGTTATACTTGGAATACGTAGTTTTAGTTTTATACATTTTATTTCTTTATAACAACTTATTAGATCATAATAAACTGTATATACCTTAGCTTTAAAGAACGTCGTCAGAAAACGTCCGTCCAGGCAGACGTAAATAAAAAAATTAAAAACACGTTTTGACAAACAAAATAATTGTCCAATATATTATAATCAATACTACCAAATACAGAAGACTGCAGATAATTACAAATAAAATAATTAGAGAATTATTTATTTCCCTAGCTGTTGCGTGTGTTAGAGTTACTTATAATTTATGACTACTACGTATATAATATAACACGTGCGTCGTCGTTTAAGTTTCAACATTTTTTTACTAATGCTTCTTTTCTATTGGTACGTGAAGTTATATACCCTAAAGCCATTTTTTTAATTTTAATAAGTTACCACTGAGATTTACGCATCTAAACAAATGAACTTTTCATCTTTATAATTTCAGTATAGATATGTTACTTCAAGCATAATAATTCACTAAATCGATCGAGCAATTCTATCATTTCGTACGCCGTAATATCATAGTTTAATTCACAAGTACATTCGGGTATAATCTTCAATTGGTGTCTAGAGAGCAATGACTGGACATCGGCGAGCTCAGATAATAGTGCTCATAATTTAGTCTTACTGGATTTACCTAAATTTATGACGAATATCGAGATTGAAGGATTTTTATAATAGCTCGCTTGAGAATAGATATGTGGTTAAGGTATTTTGAGCCTCATATATTTTACTAGTGACCCGCCCCTGCTTTGCACGGGTGCAACTGGAACTTCTTAAGTTGGACTATACTGTAGTACAATATTTTGGTCTATCTCGTAGGGTTTAGCCAGCGTTTGCAATATAAGCGCAAAAAAACGTTTCTATTTACGACATCACATTAGAAACCTCTAAATTTATCAGCATTTCTCTACTATATTATGCATGTATTATGTAACATATAAACTTTCCTTAAGAACACTCTATATATTAAAAAAAACTGCATCAAAATCCATTGCGTAGTTTTAAAGATCTAAGCTATCGCTGTCTGGCTGTCCCTACGTATATAGGGACAGCCAGACAGATAGCGACTTTGTTTTATACTATGTTATAATGTATGAGGATAAGTTCCTTGTGTATCAGCTTATGACATCTTTTAGGTGTTTGAAGGTTAAACAGAGTTTAAATAGTTTTGTAGGTATTACTTGTACCTTAAAACTATATGTCTTTATATCCTTGCCTTCATAAATTTTGACAAAAATTAAGGATAGTCAAAACTGTTGTTGTACACTTTTAAATTTTCAAATTTAAGGTAAATAAAGCTTGATATATTTTATGTTAAAATATTTGTGTATTAGATTAAACATTTTAGTAAGAGATCATGTATAATTTCTAGCTTTCCTGAAGTCTACATCCACGTGTTTGAAGTTTACATATTTTTTGTTGTTGTTTTCTTTTATTAGTCCATCCATAAATCGATACGATAATACATTCTGACTGCCATTAGAATAGCCAAGACTGACAAATACTTTATCTCGACAGAACTGAGGGGCACTGCCAGCGAGATTACTGGTCATTAGCCCAGCAGTTTAACATCTTATGACTCAAATTGGGGAGTGTCAATGTAGTGCACTCCTGCCCAGACCAAAGTTCTGTGTAGCACTACACTGGTTATGGGCTGGCGTTTCTCTTACCATCAGAAGGGCGTCCAGCTCGTCTCGAATAAAAAAAGAACACATAAATGTCTTTTTCTAATTTAGCAAAGTCAAAGAACAATACTTTATAAGATTAACTAATGTACTAGTTTTTAATTTTTTCTTCACCAACAAAACTAACTCCAACTACATATATAGAAGCAAATCTTCTGTCAAAAGACACTATTAGAGTGATATTTCAGCACTGACTAGCAAAGTGAGGCCATAGTCTCTCGGGCGTCAACTGGCAACTTGATTACTTCCTGTTGACACCCTTTAATCCACTGACGAGCTTCAAGTGTTCATTTGCTTTCGACACTCATTCCCGTTGCCTCATATCGGTGCTTAAATATTGATGTTTGCGGATAGGCAAGAGTGCAATCTAGAATTCTTACTTAATATTATAAATGCGAAAGTAAGTCTGTCCGTCTGTTACGCTTTCACGCTAAGACCACTTAACCGATTGTTATGAAATTTGGTACACAGATGGTCTAGAGCCTCTTTTAAACTGGAAAAAAGGGTTATTAAGGGGGGGGAGGGGGGATCAAAGTTTATATGAAAGTCCGGGGAACAAAAATTTATCGGGCAACAGCTAGTACACTCATACAGACACAACGGATTGTGTATTGGTGTGTGAGTGTGGACACTCACTGTTATTAGTGCATGAATTTATATTATTTTGATGACATTTTCTTATAATCATTTTTTACAGTAAAAAAGCCTATCTTACTCTCAATTTTTTTAACTAAATGTATGCCAAAAATTAGGTCGATTGATTGCTTAGGTACGGCGTGAAGGAAGGACAAACATACAAACTTACACACTTTCACATTTATAATATTAGTATAGATTTGTGTACGGGTAAGATTAATTAAATAAGACTTTAATGTAGGTATGACTTTCAATAAAATAAGTCTATTAAACAATCAACAATGACTCATACAACCTTACAAAGACGATTTATTCATTTAATACGCATACAATATAAATCAACGAGTTCCCTTTTATTTCCCTAAATGATTCAATAATATCTGAAATGACTCACAGTTTTGGTAATGAAGAAAGTTACGATAGCAAAAGATTTTGTTTTCGGGCCCTGATTTTAATGGGCTAAGCGGAAAAATGCGGAAATTAGGTCACTGAGCAATTATTTGGTTTGATGAAACCCTCTGTGTCATACAACCCATTGTTTCAAATAGTTTTTAGACTCTCACTGGTTATTCGTGTCACTAGAGATAAGATTGATATAGTCTTAATTTAAACGTTATTTAGTGCCTTTGCTCAGTCTTTTAGGTCAAATTAAAGAGCTTGTTTATAAAATTTAATATCACTCACTACATAGTATAAAACACATTCGCTTTCTCTTATAATAATTCTGCAATTAATATCTATTTACGTATCTTATAATAATCCATATTATGTCTTCACTAAATGAGTATATTTGTAATAATTATAACGCTTCTATAATTGGCAAATTATTGCTAAAAATTGTATCTGTGGCAAATGTCATGATTTGAATGTTTTGTCTCGCTCACTCACTTGTCACCGCGGTGTTTGAAGAAAAAGCGGGAGCGTCACTTCAAAATAGAAAATGGTTATAACTATTGTATAATATGATAAATGTGTTAAATAAATATAATAGTTAAAGTTCTGCCGTGTCAAAGAAAAGGGATTGTATTCTATAAGATAAATGTGTTATAAATATAATAGTTAAGTTTGGTTATTAACTTATTATACTCTGTCCATATATCTCTTTGTATGCTTAAATCTTTAAAACTACGCTACCGATTCTCATGCGATTTTTATCAGTTAGAATGTTCCAAGAGGAAGGTTTATGTTAAGTACAATCCATACTAATATTATAAATGAGAAAGTAACTCTCTCTTTATGTCTGTCTGTCTTTCCATCACGCTAAAACTACGGATCCGATAAGAACGAAATTTGGCACACAGATGGTCTAGAGCCTGAGATAACACATAGGCTACTTTTTAACTGGTTAAAAGGCTTATAAGGGGGGAAGGGTGTTCAAGGTTTATATGAAAGTCCAACGAACGGATTCGCGGGTAACAGCTAGTATATCCATAATATAAACGTGCGAATCTGTTATTTAAGCACTATTTTCGTATGAAGGCAATAGATATAAGTTTCTGTGTAACACTGCTGAAATTAAAAATAAAAATAGTAACATTTTACTTAAAATGGCTTATGTGTTATATGTTTGACATTCACCCGAACCTTTAATAAAACAGAATTGAAAATCCTTTGCCTCGATCCTGCAACTACCTTTCAATACAAATTAACGAAATTTATAAAATAAAATATTACGAGATGCATGAAAAATGGTTACGTCCAAAATATGCATCTGTTTTGTCGTTAAAAGGATTTCATTTTAAAACAAGTTTCAAACTGAAGCAAGAAGTTTGTAATAAACTTTTATGAACGGCATATAACTACTAAATAACTAAAAACAAAATATTCGTATGATGACGAGTAAAAAGGACATCTAGCTGCACAAAGGCGGCCCTGCGGGCTTCCGTGCTAGTAAGTCAAATATAGCGTTCCATTGCGCCTTGAGCTATTCTGTTCAGTTCCATTTACATTCATATTACGTAACTGATTAAAGAACTTGATTGTTTGTTAACTGACGTCATGTTTAATGGAATGTTCTAGTTCTATTTATTATATAAATAGCGGACCCGACAGACTTCGTTCAGCCAAAAATTTTCACGGCGATTATTCGACTTTTTCTCACCGTAACCATTCTTGGGCTTTAACGAACGTAAAAAAATGGGCAATTTTTTTCGTATGACTTTTATTTTATTATGTGAAATCTGTTTTTTTATTTTTTTTTCAGTTTTTTTTGTCATTCGACCCCATTGTGTGTAAAAACCTTTTTCATTATTTTCCACACTTCTCTCTTCAGCGCTGTCTGCATCCACTTCCCTCCCGCTGTGTCCATTATGTCGTCAATCCTTTCAAGTTTCACTTTGTTTAATTGTATCTAATATAATATGCTTAGTACTTGATTTTATACAAGATAATTTAATTAAATATTTTTTTTTTAAAGTTAAAATACCTATTTGTAATGTACATCAACTTATCCAGCGTGTTATAAAGCCTTGTTGAATAAAGACATATCTGACGTTGACATCTAGATAATTAAACGAAATTTGAAATGTAAAAGTTCTAAAAATAAAAGTGCCCCAAAAGTGATATGTCAGAAATTTTAAAGTATGAAAGTTAAATTTTAATTTATTACATTTGTTTCGAGTCTAGACTCCATATTTGCTTTTGTACAGACAACAATAAAACATTTATTTTCATTTGCTCAATAGATAAGTGTCTCGCTAGTTAGAATATAAAGCAATGCTATTATATTAAATATATATTATGTTATAAGCGCAAAATTTTGAAGGCGCAAAAACATCCTAAGTAGGACGTCTTACTTTAGGTGATTTGCAAATGAACATGCAAGTCACCTGATGAAAAGTGGCCGCTTATGACTGAATTACCTAGGAAGTTTTTTGGTTAGAAAAAAAAACAGTATTCTCGTGAGTCATGATCATACCTTTGCCTGTTGCAAAATTAAAAAAATATTTATTTTATGTTTTAAATGTAAAAATCATCCTCCAAATTTTCTGACTTAAATCTTTAAAACCTGTATATCCATCTAACAGAACTTAACTATTATTACTGTGTACAACAGTTAGAAATCTAGATATTAATATCACAAACACTAACGAAACTTAAACTAACGCTATCTGTAAACCGTAAATCAAATGGAAAATCAACTCCAATATAGCCATAGCTTGAAAATAATACCAAATTTCAGTACTATTTTCGTAAGAACACGGATGATATATATCTAAGGCTGTCAACTAATACTGATTTATATTGTGATGCTGGAGGCTTACCACCATGTGCTCAATTGAAGATTTTATGAGCTCCGAGATTTATTGCCGTGAAAAATAGACCGCTAAATTATATTGTTTAGGTGGGTAGTCGATTCCGGAGCGTTGGTAGTGATTTTTAATTTGGTTGCCTTATATAAGAATATGATATAGCAATTGTTTATAGACATAAGGTGCTATGCAGTCTTAGTTTTGGCTTTTTATGAACATTTCACAGTTAATATAAGAATATATTAAGTAAATCTATACTAATATTATAAAGAAGTAAAGTTTGTGTGTTTATTAAATAAGGGGAAATCTACTGAACCGATTTAAAAAGTCTTTCACCAATAGAAAACCACATTATTGCTGAGTGTCATAGGCTTTATAAAAAAATGATTGTTAACATTATGCCCAACGAAGAGGACATGGGTCAGCTAGTAATTTATAATATAGGTATATATTTTGATGTGTACGAGTATTAGGTAATAAAAATTAATTCTGTTATCCTTTTATATAAAAACTACGTTTATTTATATTTGCTTTTTAACTAATGAAAAACTACATTATAAGTTGTGCAATCTATTCTAGAAGATGCTAGAATATTTTTTTTTGTTTTTTGTTACCAGCGCCGGTTTCGCATGCTTGTATTGTATATATATATACATACCATCGGATTCGTTGGGGGGGGGATCAAAGTTTATATGGAAGTCAACGCGGACGGAGTCGCGGACAACAGCTGGTAAATAATAAAATAGAAGTGACAAATTAAGAAATCTCAAGGCGAGTTTTAAGTCTATGCATTCGTATAAAGCCTGACGGTTTTGGTTATGAAAATCTGACAAGCCAATTTCTCTCTGACGACACTTTTGCTCTTTTCAATTGTCCTTCAGGGCTTTTCATTTCAGCGATGAAAAATCTTTATTATCTTTGAGATAGTTCTTAAATTTTTCTTTCTAGGCATGGCTTGCTTTTTGTTGAGTAATCTTTCGTTTGAGTTATAGGTATATAGGATTTCTTGAAAAAGCATATATACTTTCGAATTGAGGAGTCTCCTGAATTTTTTGAAGTCGGTTAAAATAGCTTTCCGTTTTTGAGTACAGACACTACAGAGTTCTCGTTATTAAGGATCTATTCTTAAGATAAGATTGTATTTTTGTCTCAATACACTAGCAATTGAAACTCTAAAATTTCATCTACACGAAATACACGCCACAAATATTGTATGTTTCGATTTTCTTCTAATAAACAAACACTATTTCCAAATAAAAATATCACCATAGGCATAAAAAGCTTACCCCAAATAAATATATCGAATTTCGAACCCTGTTTTAAAAACTAATTACAGCCACAGATTAAAAAGAAAATGAGGAATTTTAATGCAAAAAGTGATAAAGCCGTGTAATATCAGGCCGCTGAATAGTTGGAGAAAAAAAAAGAATTTCAAAGCATTATTCAAAGATAGACATCGCATAAAAAATATTAGGCTTCTCATCCAAGAAGCGGACGGCATCAAGACTCAGTGGGATTGTGCTAGAAACTCTTTTAAGTTTCATACAAATAGAGAAAAAATATTGTTAGTTTTAACTTGAATATTCTTATTAGTTGGTGACAGGCTTTCTTCGGCGCTGAATGAATTGAGAATAAGGTTGGATATGAAATTCTTTTATACGCGTTACACTTTTTAATTAGGACCGTGAAATAAGATGTATAGAAATGGTTTCTTTGGGTTTTTTAAGATTAAGATTCTTAAGATTTTGTTAAAATTATATGTAAGGAGAAATTATGTTAAGTATTATTTGGTATGGTCAACTATTTAATTACGAAGTTCGTGATATTAAAAAGCAAAGCCTTATACTATAAACATAAAAGTAACTCTGTAAGAATGTATTTGACGCTTTAACACCTAAACCGATTATGATATTTTATTCAGACACTCTAAAACTTATCAAAGCAACCTTATATAGATAGATAGATATAAAGATTTTAATTCTTTGAAATAGTAAGCGATTGTTTTTGGAAATTCACCATTAACTATTGTTAAAGTCATAGAGAATGGATATTTATATAGTTGTATGTTTGGTATTCCTCCACGCAAGAACGACAGAACCGATTTACTTGAAATTTGGTATGTAGATAGGTGATACCCTGAATTAAAATAAAGGATAGTTAATATCCCGGTATCGTCCCGGGAACGGGAACTACGCGAGTAAAACCGCAGTACATAGCTAGTTATCAATATAACCGAGTATAGCATTCATTTAATATAACAAAAGGTTTATTCAGATTGGTTAATTCCCATTATCTGTTAGCTGGCGTTGGTAAACCGCAATTCGGTAAGGGAATTTTCTTAAACAACCCAAATCTTATTAAGAGAAATCGTCGAATCGTCGGCTTACAACAATTGTTTGGCTTTTATGATTATATTTACTTTTCACGACGTAAGTGTCTGATATTAAATTAAATAATGGGAGTTTTGGGTTTTTAATAGGCATTATTGGATTTTCTATGGTAGGTTTCGAGACAATTTTTTTATTTAAACCAAGGCCTATTTAGCCTTAAAGATTAAGTCTTCATGGGTTAGATGCTATTGTTGATTTTAAAGGACAGATTTAATCTCTGAAATAGCTAGACCGATTTTGATGAGACTTTTATGGGCAGGTAGATGATACAGCAAATTAGGTTTAGTTACTTACTTTAGTTTACTTTTAGTTTTATAAAAATAAATTAATGTTTTAATATTTTTTTTCGGTGTTACATTAACCTGTCATATGGATAAGACCGCGGGACACAGATAGTTATTAACAACATAGTATATTTAAACCTTACATATACAAGAATGTGACGTTGAGTAACAATGAGATTTTTTTATGAAAATTTTTCAAAATGTACTAATTAAATAGTTCCATACGTTATTCCTAATATTTCAACTATTAGAATACGCGTCAAAGCGAAAATTTTAGAATGAAATTTTTGTCTCAAAAATCAAAGAAAGCCGCGCTAGGAATGTCAAGTTATTCGTAAAATTATAACAACAAACGAACATTCGGCCTGAAGCACGTCAATTCAACTTTTTAAATTAAAGTAGAGGAATTTCGGCGAAAGAATAAATTGAAGCTGATTTGGTTTTAGTATTATGGATATATAAAATACTAGCTGATGCCCGCGACTCTGTCCGCGAGCACTTTCATATAAACTTTGACTTTTCCTTATAACCTTTTTTACTAGTCAAAAAATAGTCGATGTCTTTTCTGAGGCTTTAGATTTGTGTACCAAATTTTCTTACAATCGGTTCAGTAGTATTGGCTTTAAAACGTAACAGAGTTACTTTCGCATTTATAATATTTTCAAAGTCAAAGTCAATAGTATCTTTATTTAACTAGACTACATAAAACATCCATCCATACTAATATTATAAATGCGAAAGTAACTCTGTCTGTCTGTCTGTCTGTAACGCTTTCACGCCAAAACTACTGAACCGATTGTAATGAAATTTGGTACACAGATGGTCTAGAGCCTGAGAAAAAACATAGACTACTTTTTAACTGGAAAAAAGGGGTTCAAAGTTGATATAAAATTCGACGCGGACGGAGTCGCGGGTAACAGCTAGTATAGTAATAAAATCCATAGCTCCGGTACCTATATAACAAGGAAGATAAAATTATTACTAACACAAATAATACGATGAGTGTAATTATTTAAACGCCTACATAAGTACGTTACAAATGCCTCAATTTAAGACAATGAATTGGCTCCATTGTCCTTATGAATGCCTAGTACATTTTGAAGGCTTGTACTACGATAATTTTGATTCTATAATACATTATTTCGTAGCTTTAAGGAGATTTTCATTCATATAATCTAAGGACACTAGTAGCTAGGAAAAAATAATTATTAACCTTTATTACATTTAAATCTTACAGACTATTTGTACAGAGGTAGAAGAAAAGCGACCTTATGACTAAAAAGTGATTTCTTCCAGGCAATCTTTTGAAAAAATAAGTTTTTTTTCAGAAAAAAGGACTTTATCGGGTTTTATCTTCTGTCCGAACGTCTGTCACCAAGATGTACACCACGGTTTATCGAACCGTGGTTTCGTGTTACCCGCATAGTTGGTAGTTTTCAAAGACGATGTATAGTACGCGCCATTTATGTTTAGCGCTGGACGAGAATAGTTGCGCATCGGTAGAATCGCGCTCGTAATTGACGTATTGGTGCGAGAAAGACAACACGACTGGCACAACCAATCAACGCTCGCGCACCCGAAGATCACGCGCCCCGCGCGCCGCGCCGCTACCTCGATACCTTATTTTTGACTTCTGCGCAGGTTTCGTTGAGCGCTAAAGATTCGTGACGCGTACTATATTTCTGATGCTACTATTACAACAAATACTGACAAACAGAGTTAAATAAATATTTAAGACGGCTCTGATACGAACGTGATTTCTTTGCTCGATTTCTGTTTAAATTGACAACAGGTCGACGTTTGAAATATTTGAAACATTTCGATTTTTATTCAATTTAGATTTAACAACAGCAAAATCCGTAGTTCTATAAATTACGTACTGGGCTGGTTTTTTTATATATACGAAACAAATAATTGCTACTTTAACTTTGGGATATCATCATAATAGTATGATTATATCAACTTTTTTTTTTATATATAATGGAGGGCAAACGAGCAAGCGCGTCACCTGATGTTAAGTGATCAGCGCCGCCCATGAGCACTCGCGTTGTCACGAGTGTGTTGCCGGCCTTTTAAGGATAGGTACGCTCTTTTTTTGAAGGGGACCTTCAAGTCGTATTTGTTCGGGAACACTGCATGTGGAAGCTGATTCCACAGGATGGTCGTACGTGGCAAAAAGTTTATTTACAATGATTCAGAAATAACGAAAGTAACAAAGTAGTACTAAGTCTACTAATACAAGTATTTACTAATAACGACTTAACAGTTACTAGTCACACGAGTCAGTTAACAGAGAATATAATTAACTTAAAAAAAACCGACTTCATGATCATACCTATTCAACAAAAAAATAATCGTTCAAATTGGTTCATAATTGGCGGAGATATTACGTATAAAAAAGTTCATCCCCAATTTTCCAGCCTTGGGGGTTGCTTTTTATTATTAAATTTCAATGGGACCACCCTTGAGGTATTACCTATACGCCGAAAAAAGATTTGTTCACATCGGTTCATAATTGTCGGAGTTATCGCGTAACAAACATAGAAAAAAAACATATGGGTCGAATTGAGAACCTCCTCCATCTTGAAGTCGGTTGAAAAGTCAAATACGTTTTAACACACATTATAATATCACGTTCATAAATCGTGTTTCACCTAAAATACTTGAATAATTCCATTACTAAGTTACAAACTCATACAAAGTTAAGCCGAATTTCGCTTTATCCACAAATTTAACAAAACATCGCCCGCTCCTAAGCATAACTTGGTGACAACTGATAACAACAATTTACAAAGGGAATCATTTATCTGAGAATGGTTAGAGATATCACTTGTTATATTTTTATGTGATAGTTAACGTGTTAACAATAACGCTTGATTGCCCTGCACTTCCAATTATAGCACTAGAGCACATTATGCGGCATAATGCTTAACATCGAATGTTTCAACTACAGCAACGCTTCGTATTGTGCAAGCTCTATCAGACCAATTAATTAAAATAACTAATTCACGTTCCATAATTCGGCATTGGGCGCCACTGAGTCGCACTATCCTCTGTTATCTGAAAACTAGATGTATGACAACTACAGACGCTCGTAAGGTCAGGGGTAGTAAGGAAATAAGGAAGCATAACGGAGAAAGTTAACGAACTTACAATAGAACAACTACCTATAAATTTTATATGGAACTAGCGACCAGCCCTGGCTTGCTTCAAGATAGTTTAAACCTTATCAATGTTTATGAACAGAGGTGATCGAATACCTTCAGGCGACCATGACATAAAAATAGTAATTGTATTGGGAGAATAAATATTTACTACAAGGCAAAATTCATGGAACTCCACCCTAATATAACGCTTCGGTTTGAGTGATGTTCGACGTTCGTATTTTATCGACTCTTTAGTCGATGGACATTTTTATAAACATAACTATTGGTGTAAACTTTTGAAACTATTTCATTTATTACTTGTACACATTAATAATTCTTTGTTGACCGCTACTGATGTACCGAGTCCTGAATCATGCTTATAGTATGTATTCAAACTTAAAACGTATATATATATAATATACAAGTAGTCGAATTATCGGGGCTTAACGATCGGCCAGCCAGTTGATCGACTTGTCGGGGTTCCTCCTGTTAGTTTGGAAGAAGATTACATCCCTCTTTCCTCCAAACATCTTCAAGAACTACCAATTTAAAGTATAAATAAACTAGCTGCGTTTCGCGGTTTTACACGCGTAACGCAGCTAGCTAGCACAGGGCAATACCGGGATGTAAGTTATCTTATCCTTTAAGTTGAATCAAACTGCATACGGTGTGCAAATTTAATTTAAAATCCGTTCAGTAGTTTAGAAGCCAATCGTGGACAAACAACGTGACACGTAATTTATATATAGTTAGGAACCTCTCACCAAAAGTTATAAAAGAGACCGCACGTATCTGGAACTTTGTGGTCGTTGTGATTTGTATGTGAAATGTTAATTTAGTAGATTTCATACTTAGTTTTAAATGTGCATAATTATAGACGTTGTTTTGTCAAAAAGATATTTTTTCTAAATAAACCTGCTTCTGGAACCTAAATATATATTAAATAATCATCAAAGTATCGACACTTCATCCCATGCCTATACAAACATTTCCTTCCCATAAGATTTACGACGTGCGTCAAAGGGACTGCAATACATCTGATATTGCAATTCTTATTGTAACATACTGCGTCCTTTCCGTACCTGCATGTTGCCTTCATTTGAATATTCACTGAGTAAATATTAAATATTTTAAGCTATTTTCTACTTTTAGAAAAGCCAGAACGAAAATGTATAAATTTTCTTCTCGTATAAGATTTTCGTAAGTTCTTACATTTAATAATATCTTCATCGCCACTGAATGCATTTGTAAATATGATAAAGAACATAGTAGGTCAAATATATGGTGTTGATTGCCTGCAAAATTGGTATCCATTGGGGACAAAAACTTCTGAAGAAGAGATAACATTGCAGGAACAACAATAAAGGTCTTTTAATCACATGAAGATTTTAAAGCTTCTTGATTCAAAATTTAAATGATTGTTCAAAAAAACTTCGGGGACGCCAGCTGTTAAAATCAGTTAAATTGGATTTATGATCGGAAGCATAGAAGGAATCATTATTTGTCTAAAGCGAAGTCAAAAGTAATAATGCAAAATATTTAGCCAATTTTAATTTCCGTATTGTCAATTGTGTTGATGACCTGACTATCATGGGTAAAAAAATATTAAAAAACAATATAGAACGTAAGGTAAAGGGATTTCTTGAAAATCATAACCTCGAATAAATTTAAAATCTTAAGAAGATAATTTTTATATATTATATTCATATTTAAATCATACATCATTCTATAAAAATCCATTAAGTAATTTTAGCGTGAAAGTGTATCAAACCATATATCTAAATGTCATTATGAACCGTATTTATACTAGGAGTAATGTTTAAAACGAATCTGATATTTAAAATAGGTTTAAAAGTAAATATTAACCCTGCGTTTTTATAGTTGTGTTTTGTAAACACAATAACATTAGTACTAGGAATCGCGATAAAAATCCGAGTTTTATTGATATTTTTACTATTTTATAAGCTAGTACCCAGAATATTCGTCTGTGTTTAACCAATACTACATTTCAAAAAATTTCAAATAAAAATTTTACGACTAAATCGTTCAATACACTCGATGATTGATTTTATATTATTTTTAACTTCAATAAGGGCTTTTTAATTTGTACGTATAATATAATTTAATTATTTAATTACACTTTAATACACCATAATAATAAAAGAACAAAATACAAACTTATGCAAATTATAAAATTAGGGAGGCAATAAGAGGTCCACCATTCTACATACAAAATAGG
>JADANM010006225.1:3060832-3076714 GCA_026213755.1 Eurema hecabe
CGTCTAAATGTGATGCACCATTGAAATTATTTAGCCTAGCAGTGAAGTTCCTATATAAATGGTGGCATGCCTCAGAGTGGTATTAACCTCCTTAACTCCTTTTTGTTGTTTCCCCTCCTTTCATATTATTTCTATTTATTTTTTTTCCCATTTCCTTTTCCCTTATTTTAAGACTGCCAATGCCATTATGAGATAATAAGCTTTGCGTCTGTTCTTAAACGGACATTTACTTACAAGGTATTGGACAATGTCCTGTGCTGTTCTATGCTATCACTAGAAAAAACAATTGAACCGAAGGACTACAGACTCATATAAGAACCACAAACTGCTATCCTAATCTTATCTTTCGCTTATTAACAGACCCGAAAACTCAAAAACAACGTACCCTATGTAATATGAATACCTTTTTAAAAATACTTCGCTACAAAGATGACCGGCAAATGTCAGTATCAGGCGTTTTTTGCTGTGGTCCCTCTATTCTTTTTGACAATGTAAAGGTGAAATTCGGACGGGAGACCCATTGCAATTTCATTCATTCTCACCATGGATGTTGCAAGTACTGGATGTACCTGGCTATATATTTTTTTTGTATTCTATGTGAAACTTGTATTCTATATGTTTTATATTAAATGTATGTTAGCTGTTCCAAACAAAGATTATTCGTTCCACAGTTCTTGTTAGGTTAGATATTCCTGTGCATATTAAAAGGTTTCTAAAAATAAATCGTCTTAGATTTGAGGAAACGAACGGTGGAAATTTTCTGAATATATTCCACTCTATATAATAAACACGTACCTATATTTAAATTATTCAGCAAAGTTTATAATTAATTATGGAAAAAGTACAGTATGCATTGTTAATTTCCATTTCCATCATTAAAATATAGACATAGTTTTTGGGTACGGTATGCAAATAAATCATATTTATTTACTTACCCAGCGATAATAATAGTATCTGAAAATTTGCTTTTTTCGATTGAAAAGACTATAAGGACAAAGCTTTTCTTCTCGCCAATTAAGATATCTCGGATAAATTTTATTTCGTTGTACAATGAAGATTCCAAAAGTGAAGGGTTACTATATGTTGCCTTGTATGAAGATGCATTTGACTTAGACTTACTAAATATGCAATATTCTTTATTTAGTAAAAGTCACCATTAGGTGACACTTCCAGCTTTCTAGTCTCCGATCCTATCTTGTTTCACTTCACTTACCTTTTGTTTTCTAACGCCCCTAACTGCAATACACCAGGAATTGTTGTATTAAACTCGATGTTTTTGGCATATTGAAATTTATGAGGCAAACATTTTTGACGTTATATTTTACGTTTATAGCTAAGTAATGTTATATATATTTTTGGTTGGAAAAGGACTTTTTTTTTGTCACAAAGCCCCTTATAAAGGCACTAGATTGCGACATTTTTTTTTTTTAATAAATAAATAAATACATAAATAAATAAATATTTTCAGGACATTTATACACAGCGCCATCTAGTTCCAAGCTAAGCCGAAGCTTGTGTTATGGCAACTAGATAACGGAATAAATTACATATACATACATACAATACATAGCAACACCCAGACCCCAGAAAAATACAAATGTAAATTACAAATATATTTTTCCGGTGTGGGAATCGAACCCACGACCCATCGCGCAGAAAGCAGTTGTGTTACCACTGCGCCAAGCGGTCGTCAAATTGGTTCACATTGGTTCAATCTTTTGCATCCATCCTTTTGCTGCTAACTATCATATTAAAAAAATATAAAAATTGATATTACAAAAACGATAGCTTAAGAAAGTAATTAAGTGGGATTAAAATAATAATTGGTTATTGTGCACACGTGCTCAGCTAATCTGCATCTATGGGTTGGTCATTTTCTAGAAAATTTAATGCAAACATTATGCTGAACGGTTAAAGATAACCAAATTTGAAACTGGAATATCGATAAGGTTAAGATTTAAAGACATTTACTCTCAAAAAAGATAAACTTATCACTTGCTTGACAACATATGATAAGTACATTCGAACTAATAGTTCGTCATTCATTTATTGAATATCGATAAGTCGAAATATGTACTGTTTAAATTGGTTGGTAGCAGAGCTAAAGGGGTAAGGTTAAGACTTTAGGCTGTATTGGGTAGGTGGTATGAAGGTAGTAACATTCTCGCACAAAGTATCACCAAGTATTTATTTATTTATTTATTTACAGCAACACATACCTACACTACCATTATAGTATACCCAATTCGATAGTGTACTCATTCCAAACAATCACTTAAACAATTCTTTGTACAATAACAGTAAGCTACTTTTGCGAACTCATTCATACTACAATTAAATATGTCAATTTGCATCGCTAACGCATTGAGCACTCTCAGCGCGCGCTGTAAGAGGTTGGTGCGCGCGCGGCACCGCCAGCAGCGCCGGTCTCCGCCGTCGGCGAGCGTACTCGTTTGGGATATAAAACTGAAATACGATGAGAGATTTAATCGAATTTTGTCCGAAAAGTAGAAGTCGGCAACGCATTCTTGAGGTTATAAGCCTGTTTGTCTATAAGCGGCAGACAGACCACCAGGAAACATCCCACATAGTATGCTATATATGATAACATAGGATAAAAATTCTACACTCGCAAGTGTAACTTTTATAAGATTGGAGAGTGTATTTGATTTACAAAAGTATTTCAAAATTAAAATCATTATTAAGTGATTTTAAATAAAGATACGTATTGTAAAGACGGTACATAAATCAGTTACGGTACCTCCTTTTACGCGAGAAAAGCCGCAGTTAATCAAGTTCTAAAACATATTCCGAATACGCGTAAAGTACTTATAATTTAACTGTAGCCATTTTCCACGCGTAGTTGAAGGCAATTCAGACCTCAAATTGTGATTTTAGTGACGAATTATAATGTGAATCGTTTTACTTTATGGCTCTGTTATGGCGTGGGTAGCGGAGCGGCTCGATACGGTGGCGAACGCCCCAAAATCACATATTTTGGATACATTTTTGATTTCATACATCACTAGCCGTGCCTCGCGGTATTACCCGCGTAGTTCCCGTTCCCGGGGCAACATTGTGATATAAAGTATCCTATGTGTTAATCCAGAGTATCATCTATCTACACACCAAATTTCTACTAAATCGCTACAGCCATTTTTGCGTGAAAGAATAAGAAATATACATCAAAAAATAAATTGCTAAACAATAACCAAATCTAAAGTAAAAGTAAAATACAAAAATAGCTAACCTGGAAAATAAATTAATCCCATTTTTAAGTCTATAAATATTGAATGAATCACTGTCTGAATTCAAAAATAGACTATGAATTATTGACCTCCTGTAGTGTGTTAAAGTTGTTAATGGAAAATAGCAACACATCAATACGTCTGACTGAGGAGAAATGCTCTTACAGAGTGCACATTGCTTTACTCGTATTTCTTACGTCTAATCGGGTTTATATATACGCTTGCTAATTATCGGTGTAGTTCACTATTAAGAAATATATATAAAAATAATATTTTTTTTAAATAATAAATTACTCTTGAATATCAAGAAAAAATATACTAAACAATAAATAATAATAAAAGAAAAGAAACGTACCACGACCTTATGGAATCAGCTCTCTCATGCGGTATTTCCGATAAATTACGACTTGGGGTGCTTCAAGAAGAGAGCGTACATCTTTTTAAAAGGTCGGCAACCCACAGGCCCCCCAGCAGAATTGTCAAGCTCTGCGAGTTTTCATGGGCGGCGATGATGGAGCTTCAGATGGCTGCACGATGGATGCACGTTTGCCCCATATGTTGAAAAAAATGCCAGGACAAGAGAATATCATTACTTATTTTCGTAACAGTGGGTTAATTGTTAATATATTTTATTGTATATAAATATTTTATTAATATATTTTTGGAAAACTATCTATACTTACCACAAAATTTGATCTTATTTAATTTAACATCGTGTTTCAAAAAATAACCGAAAACAAAATACAACAAACGACATTCGTAATTTTATTCACAGCGTTAATGTAATATGGAATTTATGGTTAAATACAAATTACATCAATTAATTAATTCACCTTGGGGACATGAGCGATTTTATGTGTTATCGGCTTATTACCAGAGAGTGCTGGTAAGCCGTAAAACAAATTTTCATAATGATGAAGCATTTTGAGACGCAATAAAAAAATATTTCGTTACTAGCTGGCCCTATGCGACTTCATTCACGCTGTTACAGATCTTACCCAAAAACTAAAACCTACAAATTTTTTATTAAAAACCATCCTCGTATATCCAGTATTCTAAAAAAATAATTATGTAAATCGGTTCACCTAATATCGAATTAAGCGCTTACAAACAAATTTTGCGATTCATTTTTATATAATCTATACTAATATTATAAATGCGAAAGTAACTCTGTCTCTCTGTCTGTCCGTTCATCATGCTAAAACTGCTAAACCGATTAGAACTAAATTTGGTACACAGATAGTTTAAAGCCTGGAGAAGGACATAGGCTACTTTTTTTTAAATCAACCCCCAAAAAGTTGCGCGAGGGGTTGAAACTTTTTATAATTTTACGCTTTCACAGCCAAACTGCTGAACCGATTGTAATGAAATTTGGTAAACAGATGGTCTACAGCCTGACATAAAACATAGGCTACTTTTTAACTGGAATAAGGCCGAAAGGGGGGTCAAAGTTTATATGAAAGTCCACGCGGACGAAGTCGCGGGCAACAGCTAGTAGACTATATGTACGTACTAGATTTAACGCACAATCAATAAACATCGGAAATAGAATGTTATATGTTATTATTCATCTCTAAGAATTATTATTAAACAATTACATTCCGTAATAATAAAAGTGAGTATCAAAGAATAAAATCAGAACAGTATTAAAGAACTAATCTCCGACAAAATATTTCAATACATTTAAATGGACGTATAGACCAAAATTAACAAAAAATACTTTAATCAAACGATTTTTTATAACTAGTTTGACCTCTATTTACATATACACCAAACATTCCTTAATAATAGTCTTCAGGTCTTATATATTTTAGTTAACTTCACTATCCCTATAGACTAGCAAAAAGCGCAAATACATCAAGCTAAGCTAATGCTAAAAGACCGTCCTAACACATTTTCTCCTAATTTTCCTCGGAAACATCAGTACATCGGGCGTCGGATACGGAATAGAAATACCTTGTTTACACAATTCGATGGGCCTGCCCCAATTCCGTATCTTACTGCGATATACAGAGTAAAAACACCTAGAACCGCAAGTGAACACGCAAAGTGAAGCCATTTCAAAGTAGACAATTTTGTCTATTTACATACATCGTCGCAGTGCAGCGCATAGAAATTTGTATTTTAATTTTTTCCTCATTAATAGGGTATTTCCTATAGCGGCAAAATTATTGGTGGGCTTGTGCGTGTCATCTAGTATAAGACCGTGATTTTTATACATTTCCATATAAATATAGTTTTGGTTTCACTTACGGGGCACTGATATTTAAGGGACTATCAGTCTATGTGTTTTACGTCTATGGTGGGTATGTATATTTGACGCGATCCTTTTTTATACGAGAAAGTTCGGCCTATTGTTTGACATGTTGTTTACTTGTAATTCCTTGCAATTCTTATGTAAGTTGCAAGTTGATTTATGCTGTATAGAGAATGAAAACTGAATCAAAATTTGACGTTTACGACACGTAAACGTCACGTCTACGATAGTTTTAAATTCTGTGTTTATAATTTCTGTGTTCTTGGTTTTTGGATAATTAAATTAGTTACTAGAAAAGTGACGACATAATTCATTTATTTATATTATCGTGTATAATATTATGTTTACACAACTCATCCTTTTAAGGAACAAACAAACAAACAGTCTGTTGAGGTCTTACAATTTATAGCCTTCTCTCTTCGAGGACCATGGCATCTATCGGCCAAATTATAAGAACGTATGGTACACATCATTTATGTTTAGCGCTGGACGAGAATAGCTGCGCATCGGTAAAATCGCGCTCGTAATTGACGTATTGGTGCGAGAAAGACAACACGACTGGGATAACCAATCAACGCTCGCGCACCCGACAATCACGCGCTCCGCGCGCCGCGCCGTTACCTCGACACCTTATTTTTGACTTCTGCGCAGGTTTCGTTCAGCGCTAAAGATTCGTGACGCGTACTTTAACTATTCTTAACAAAAGACCAACATGCAGTCACGGTATAATTCTTAATCTTAGTTAATAGTGGGCTTACGTCACACAAGGAAGTATTTTGTACCGAACTCGTGTACAAACTGAAGGAATGTCAGCCTTTTGTTATCAAACCTTGGAATAGCGACCCTTCATCGAGAACATTCTACAAACAGATTGAAGTTAATAGCGTGTTATGTGAATTCTGAATCATCCCTTTTTCATCCATACTAATACTAATATTATAAATGCGTAAGTAACTCTGTCTGTCTGTCTGTCTGTCTGTCTGTTACGCTTTCACGCTAAAACTACTGAACCGATTGTAATGAAATTTGGTACACAGATGGTCTAGAGCCTGAGATAAAACATAGGCTACTTTTAACTAAAAAAACGGTTATAGGCGGGAGAAAGGGGAAGTTAAAGTTTATATGAAAGTCCACGCGGACGGAGTCGCGGGCAACAGCTAGGGTATAAATATTATTATAGTCGAGTTTTGTTTATATTTAAAATTGTATGTTCTTATTTTAAAAAGAGCGACTATCAGAGTTTCTTGCCGGTTCTTCTCTGTAGAAACTGCCTTCCGAACCGGTGGTAAATGTTTTGTAATACCATGACGATTCAAAAATTTTACTTTATGTAGCCTAATTGAATAAAGATACTTTTGACTTTGACTTTGAATCCCCGTCCCAGAAAAAGATAAAATGGCAATTTTATATTATTTTTTTGACTGCAAAACTTAAATGGTGCAGTGGTAACACAACTGCAATCTCCGCCAGGGGTAGTGGGTTCGATCCCCGTATAATTTACATTTGTATCTTTCTAGTGTCTGGGTGTAGCTATGTATTGTATGTACTCACACAAAATATATTAAATTTGTCGACACGTAGACTATGCTAATTGATTTACAATATATAAGGATATGACATTTTCAATCATCAAATTTGTTGATTTTACTTCATTTTTTACAAGCTTCATTTTATCCGCGAACAATTTCATATAAGCTTTGACCTCCTTTCTGCTCCTTATAACCCTTTTTTCATTTAAAAAGTAGCCTTTGTTTTATCCCAAGTTCTAGACCATTTGTGTACCAAATTTCTTTACAATCAAAAAAAAGTGTAACAAACAGACATACGGAGTTACTTTCGCATTTATAATATTAGTAGGAGATATATTAACGATACCAAATAAGAAATCGAATTCGAACATCATAATATGAACATACACTCACCCTCGTATCAAGAACAATTTATTTCAGGTACAACCCCTACGGAAAGGTCCGTGACGCAAGCATATGACGACAGAACCGAATGTACCAGTCGCCAACTCGAAAATCTAATTAACATATTCAATTTGTACCTTCGGCCATATTTATAAAATTATTTTTAACAAAAACAAACCGACTTATGACTAAAAAGCAAAAGTACATTTGCTTAGATCAAAGAAATACGTATTTTCACTTATATATAGAAATTATTTAACAGTTATTTTATGATTTGAAGACACTACCAAATCAATGTTTCTACAATCTATACTTACAATATCGATTTAACCAAACAAAAAGTGTTTACCAAAATTGTACTCGGCACCGACTTTTAAATTATAAATTAATAACTATATTTAGCGAATTTGATATATTCTTTTAGCATAGAATGACTTCTTCTATAAGAATTTCTATATTAAGCTATTTAATGTTACGGATAGTTAGGTTTTGAAATAAAAATTTGATAGATTATAACTTACCTTGTGATAGAATAAATAAAATTGTAAGTGCTTTATACCAACTATATAGTAACAAGAACAAATATGTAGATCTATTGGTCTGTCGTTCCGTAATACTATATTGTGTAATACAAGTGAAATCTATATCATAGAGGAGTTGAAATTGTCTTAAATATTCTCGTCAATTCAGACTAATATAAAATCATATACATTATCATCACAAAACCTGGACCAATAAATTGACATATCCGAACCGCCGTAGGTTCCCCAAATCGCGCGAAACATGATTTTAATATCATACATACCCGCACATGCGCAGTCCCAAAGCTACAACTTACAAGCGACGCTTCACACATCCGTAATCTTGGGAAGACCGTCTGAAATCACAACTTCACAAGCGAAGTCACGCACACACGAACAATCTCGTTACGACGACCTATACGTACACGCCGCCCGCACACATAAGCATACAACCCTGGCATTGCTGTGAGCTGTCCGTCAGTCCGCTCCGGAATTCATGATGAACGGTGGTCTTTAATTTATGTATCTCGAAATTCGAATACTGAACTTCGTACTGTAAGTTTGTGTAAGAAGAGACGGAATTAATTAATAATTAGATCATTCGCGGTCCCTGCGATTGGAATTTTTGATGTGTAAGTGAAGTGATTTGTGATTGTTCTGTGAATCCATGAAATAGTTGTTTTGCGTGGATGATTATCAGGTAAGTGCACAATTGATATTAAGTTTTCAGAGGCTTCACTCTTTATGTATTTAATTGGCTTGATATAAATGAGCCTACAATTATTGTAGATATTATCTATATGAAGGTTGGATTTTCGAAAATAAACGTATTCGCTATTATAAAACAAGGATTCTTACATAAATGTCCATATTAGGAACACATTTGTATAAAATTAATAGATATAGTTTTCGTGGTCAATAAATGGATTCTCATTTGCAAAAAAATATAGTAACTTTTCAAAATTGCGTCGTTACAAATCGTTTTGTCTTAAAAAAAACATTTTAACTGAATTTAAGTATATTTTTAAATATAACCTCGTTTAATATTAAGCCTTATTAAGCTGCCACCGATAATATGTAGGCTCTTTTTTTAATTTATTATTAATTTGATTTTTTACCTATGCTATGTATTCGATATTTTTTGTAGAAACACTCTGGTATATTATTTGCAAAGATTTTTCGGTTACATATCAAAGTGTTAATTACTGAGTTTTAAGCGAAAATTGACTTTTAATGTTCAACGAATTGATTTAACTATAATGATTGATTGCTTAAGGCTTTCAATTTACAAAAATATAATAAACAGTATTTTCACTTTCAATGTAAGTTAAATGTTTATTTTAACTAAAAATTGGTTTACAGACGTTCAAAGAATAAATATTAACAAATAGGTAATACATAACATATCTTAATACGTAGTGAAATATCGAAAGCATTATAATTCAATGAATTTCAAAAATTATTGTAGAACTATGGTTGAATAATATTGGTATTAAATAATACATCCATTGACGTTTAGTATTACTTGATAAAATCGATTTCAAGCCGTGTTCCCGATGACACGATAAACGGCATCTCTAAGAATAGCCCCTTAAGAATCTACTTTAGGGACCCCGATTTATACCCGATAAACATGACTGATTTATTTCTTTAAGAAAAAGTCGATAAATTTAAACCAAATTGCTAAAGTATGAAAGCGTTATTGACATCATCTAATCATGAATTTTATTACACTAGCTGTTGCTCGCGACTTCGTCCCCGTTGATTTGTTTTTCCATTATTTCTTTGCTCCTATTAGTCGCAGCGTGATGTTATGTAGCCTTAAGCCTTCTTCGATAAATTGTCTATTCAATACAAAAACAATTTTTCAATTCGCACCAGTAGTTCCTGAGATTAGCGCGTTCAAACAAACAAACTCTTCAGCTTTATATATTACTATTAGTATAGATATAAGAAACATAGTCGCATTCTCCAGTATCGGTCCCTAATCCCTATGTATGCTTAAATCTTCAACACTACGCAACCGATTCTCATAAGGTTTTCTAATAGATAGTGTGATTCAGGAGGAAGGTTTGTATGTATAAACATTCATATTATATGCGAGCGAAGCCTGCAAAGAAGGGCTGGTCGCTAAAACAAGCGATTTAACATCAAATACATAGGTAATATAAAATTGAAACGCCAAATGTTGTTGTGTGTGTGTTTAATCAAAAGTGAACTGGATAGTTGCTGAAACAATTCCGATAATTCTTTTTTTAGAATCTTCCTTGAAGTACGAGGGTAATTTTTAAGCAGATAAGGGTATGTTAGGTAGGATAAAAGGTTGCCGGTATAGAAGGATAGGGACAACGTGAATGAAGTCGCATCAGACCAGTAAATTAAAGTTAATTAAAAGCTTTTATTTTATCTTCTAAGTTTCGATATTTCTATACAGTGGCTTCTTGTTTAAGTTAGACAAACCTCTTACTGTGAAATTTAGTTTTTTATCTATGTGCTAATAGGTAAAGTTGTTAGAAGTACTACTGCAAGTGTAGATTTCATAATTAATTTTAAGGAACTAAGTATACGAAATTTAGAAAAAGCGATCTTATTACTAAAAAAAATCTCAGCCAGGAAAACTGAAGGATACTGAAAAATAAATAAATAAAAATAATGTTTCACTGATAACAAAATATTCAGTTGAATACAAAGTAAAGTTTTCATAAAGCATTGTTTTCTTTGAATAAACTGAAATGTGCGAGTTTAAATACGTAGCACTTCCCCGGTTTCGAAATAAATGATTTCATTAAAGCATTGATGAAGGAGAATTTCAGAACGAAATAATATGGCTATTTTGATTGTAATGTGTATTGGTTTTGTTGAAATATATCATACAGTTACACGCGTGGAATATGAAGGATTTATTAACTAATTATATAAGTATAATGGGCTTATGAAATTGTTTTTTGGGTATAATGAGTAGGTGAAATGTCATACTAATAATCGAACCTCAAGATTATTTCTCTTTTTATGTGATGTCGGGTAACTGAGGAAAGGATTTCTGATAAAAGGGAATAGAGGATTTCCTCTACTTCTGGAAACGCAAGGACTGATCGGATGAGATAGCATTACTTGTTGTATGAGTGTGTATATGTATTTCCTATACTCTAACATATAGCTATACGACAAACTTTCATCGAAAAATGTCGAAGTAAAAAACGATACACAAGTAACTTATATTAAAGTATACGTAATTTACATAGTTTCAAGGCTCAATTACTTTCATAAAAAAAACTATATTTCCAAACAATAAACACAGAAAAAGTAACCATTATTTTTCCATTTACAACCAATAGCGGCTACCGATGCCCTAATTTCGGATAGTTTTTGAACATCGGCCAACAGATATTTAGTAGTATTTTTATAAATTACTCGCTAGCTATTATTCAAAGTTTCGCATAAATCAGTATTTGAGATATTACGTTGTTCCACGATAAGCATGAATACAAAATTTATGTTTATCAATGATATTACATTAAATAGCGCACAATTTTAAAAGGCGCAAAAACATCCTAATTAGGACGTCTTACCTTTAGGAGATTGGTTGCCGGTGCTTTCACGCGCAACACAAAACTACTTATCTCTTTTTTTTCTTGTTGGTTTTATCATTTATCTCTTTCCAATCGGGTTGACTTGTATGTATGTGTGCTGCCGCTGCTGTGCGGAACACTGTTCGGTTCATTTGTATGGGTATAACATGATATTTTTATAAATTATTCGCTAGATATTATTCAAAGTTCCGTATGTTGAATAGATATGTAACATTAATTGTCTTTGAATTTAAAATCTGGTTCAATAAATATTATACTCCGTTTTGTTACGTCAACGTAAGAAAACAAGTTATCCTATAATTATTAAAAAAACAAAATACCCGACTGCACACTAAAAAAAGAGTAATTATGTCTTTATCCCGTGGGACTTTTAGGATAAAATGTATCCTATGACACTCCCGTAATCAAGACAAATCTAACGATACCTCATACATCAAAATCCATCAAGCCGTTTAGGCTACAGGAGGTCACAAAGGAAAAGACATACATACATACTTACATACACTCGAAAAACATTACCCTCCTTCTTTGGCAGTCGGGTAAAAAAAACACTACAAGTTCTAGAATTCTAAATTTTAGTAACAATTAAAAGTTTTTAAGTGTTGCCTTAAGAAGGAACAATACCAAATAAAAGTTCTCCTAAGTTTGTTAAATTTATATTAAAAAAAACAAAACACTTCCTAGTTCCAGAATTCCAACTTCGAATTATAATTATAACTTACTAGCCGCGTCCTGCGGGTTTACCCGCATTACGCATTTAATATACACATAAACCTTCCTTAAGAATCACTCTCTCTATTAAAATCCTTTGTGTAGTTTTAAAGATAAGCATATAGGTTGCGTCACGAATCTTTAGCGCCGAACGAAACCTGCGCAGAAGTCAAAAATAAGGTATCGGGGTAACGGCGCGGCGCAGGGGCGCGTGATCGTCGGGCGCGCGAGCGTTGATTGGTTGTCCCAGTCGTGTTGTCTTTCTCGCACCAATACGTCAATTACGAGCGCGATTCTACCGATGCGCAGCTATTCTCGTCCAGCGCTAAACATAAATGACGCGACCTATGTATTGATGTAACTAGCGAAGTGTTTTGCTTCTTATAAAGTATATTAGTAAAAATAAGATTAGAAGCAAAACACTAACAGCTTCCTAACTTTCAATCCCCTAATTCCATTTTTCTGGTAAATCATGCTTGATATTTTGCTTAGTAACAAACTGAGTATTGTTGGAAAAACTTGACATGTCACGTCATGTGTTCGTTTTCCCGGCTTTGTATTAACATAACACTTAAAGATTGATAAAGTTAACTACGGAAATATATTAACTAACTTAAATTACTATTGATGTTAATAATTATTTATAATGATAAAGATGTTGATCCATGACTTTTAATAATTATACAAATTTAACTGTAACAAGAGAAGTGTTTTGTTTCTTAAATAAAAGTGCATGTTAATAAATGTTTATAACGTGATTTTTTATTTTAATAAATATTTTATTGATCCCATTGCTTCCTGTATTTTACAAAATTAGTTATGACAAGATTGTTTTGTCTCCCTGTCTCGATACGTAATAATAGAATATTTCTAGGTTGATATACTTTTGTAGGCGATTGTACAACTTTTATTGTAAATTAAGAAAGGATAGTGTTAAAAAGTGCGTGTTTTTTAACTCTGTTTCCGATACATTGTAATATTTCGTCAAATGAAAGAACCTATTTGAGAAAGAGAGAAGGTTGAAGGAGTCAGACCACGGGGAAGATCACCTATGCGATGGATGGACCAGATAAAAAGAGCAGTGGGTGGTCCCATTAATGAATGCTCCAAAAGGACAGCAGTAAGAGAGGAATGGCGGCGAATTGTTAAGGATGCCACGAGACAGGTGTCAGGATGACCACGACCACTCTGTCAAGAGTGACACGCCGAAGAAGAATTTGAGAAATCGTGAAATAACATGCGAGCTATATATGACCTACTTAATAAAATCACCCACTTGGAAGCTGTTTATTAACGTGTATTTAAATATTAATATTTATCACGTTTTATTAATGTAGCATCTAACTTAATCAAAAATTTTGATTGAACTTCATGAATATTCATAATTCTATTCCTAAGTAATTATACCGTGACATTGAAAGGTTTTAGTAAGCCATTTGGAGCTTAGCTTACAAGCTACGCCCCGTGATTTTCAACGTCTAGTTTTCGTCTCCGTTACAATAATTGGATAAAAGTATTATAATATTATGTATTGAACATTTTATTTGAGTATCCAAACTTCAGCCAAATTCGTTTTTTCTGGACATTTGTTGTTATACTAATATTATAAATGGGAAAGTGTGTCTGTCTGTCTATCTGTATGTTTTTCTTTCTTTCACGGGAAAGTAGCTGGACTGATTTAGTTGAAATTTGGTATGTAGATAGATGATGCCCGGGATTCAAACTTAGGATAATTTTTATCCCAGTATTGCCCCGGGAGCGGGAACTACGTAGGTAAAACCGCGGGGAGTGGCTAGTTATACTATTAGAAGTACATATTATAATGTCTTTAAGTTATAATAAGTTGACTAAGAGCTTGAAGATTAATACGGACACAAGTTTTTACATGTCCAAGTAATAATATTTTAAGTAAAGTCTCCCAGTAAAGTCTCTCCCTTTAAGTTTGGCGAGGTTTTGATGTAAATTTATACTTGTGTCTTTTGTTGAGTAATAAAGTAAAAAAAAAGTGAGAGTAAGAGACTTAGTTGATATCTTTCTCTTAAGTAAAGTTTCTCAGTAGTCTCAGTAGTTACGTAAAGTCTCTCACTAAGTTTTGACGCTACTCGTATAAAGCCATCGTTCAAATAGTTGATATTTATTAGTCCCGGTGTCAAAACAGTTTTCATTACGAGTGTTTGAACGCCCCAGTTGGCGATACGTTTGTTTTGTTTTAATATTCTCTAATGGAAAAGAAATTCAGTTATTGTTAAATACTCGATAGTCATTTGTTCGACTTAGCTAAAAGCTTTTTCATATTTGCAACTTTGTATTGCCGTCTTATTGTGGTTGAAATTTCATTATTCGCTGTCAATTGCAATTGTTTTATTTTTATGAAAGTAGGTATTTATAGGTGTAGTTTATTTATTTATTTAAAACATTTTATTGTAAGCTAAAAACGTTAACAGCATGCATACAGATAAAGATACAATATTATAAATAGTTATGCACAAAAGGCGACCTCATTGCTACATAGCAATCTTTGCCAGGCAACCGTTGACTTTTTTTTATTAAATGACTAGTCTTTAAGTAGGGTATAAAAAATCACAAAACTATATTTTTGTGTATCTAACGTGTTTGTCAACTTTTTCAGTGGACTGTATAATTGGGCGTTATAACAGTGACGTGTGTAAGAATTAAATGATCCTCGACCAGTCGAACAACTGACTACTCGTTAGGCCTTGCTGGTTCGATGTCAAGAAGTTGTGTATATGCTAAGTCTCGAACAGATATTATAAGCGTGATTCAGAACTCGGCGCATTAGTAGCGGTCGCTACAACGATTCATGAGTAAGTTACATAGCTTTCGTTTCATAGTATAGATGCCGACGCATCTTCATATGTTCAGATTATACAGCAACTATTCAATAAATGTTTGTTTTGTATTGCTTTAGTTAAGCAAATGACCGTGTTACAAATATGTTAAAGTTAGTAGTTTAATTTATTAATGTATGTATTTGGGTGTAATTGTCAATATATGTGGAGGCGTGTGTGTGTGTGTGTGTGTGTGTGTGTGTGTGTGTGTGTGTGTGTAACCATAATATAGTTTCTCGTTATCAGAGTTTCTTGTCGGTTCTTCTCCGGAGAAACTGCCTTCTGAACTGGTGGTAAATGTTTTGTAATACTATGGTTGGCCGATGATACAAAAGTGTTAGGTAGGTTAACTTTCAGACACTTAAAATAAATAATAAATGAATATTTTCATGACATTTATACACAGCGCCATCTAGTTACAAGCTAAGCAGATGCTTGTGTTATGGAAACTAGACAACGGAATAAATTACATATACATACTTTTTTTTTGCAAATACATACGTACAATACATAGCAATAACCAGACCCAGACCCCAGAAAAATACAAATGTAAATTACAAATATATTTCCGGTGTGGGGATCGAACCCACGATCCTTCGCGCAGAAAGCAGTTGAGCTAAGACTGGCCATGCGGTTGTCAATCTATAGAAAAGAATATTTGTTAAATATCGATCAATTCTATAGAATTTCTAAGAGATAATCTTAAGAAGCGAATTGAATATTAATAACTAATACAGAAGCAGTGTCGAACCGTTTTATCTTTGTTAATAATTGTTGGCGTCGACTAACCTAC
>JADANM010006225.1:3087323-3116780 GCA_026213755.1 Eurema hecabe
CCAAGTCGTCTGCAAATCTTAAATGGGTTAGCCTTTTATTTCGGATATTGATACCTCCCCTGTTCCAGTTTATATCGTGAAGTATAAGCTCAAGTACTGCAATGAATATTTTTGGCGACAGAGGGTCTCCTTGTCTGGTTCCTCTTTGAATTGCGAACAGTGGGCCCTTTCTGTCTAACCTTATTCTACTTTTGCACTTACTGTAAATGTTCATTATGATATTGATGTATGTTTCGTCGATGTCATGGTACGTAAGTGCCTCAAATATTGCGCTATGGGAGATAGAGTCGAAAGCTTTTTTATAATCAATAAAGGCCAGGTAGAGAGGCACATTGAATTCTTTGTATTTCTCTACTACCTGGCATAGCACATGGATGTGATCAATGGTGGAGAATGCTGACCTGAAGCCGGCCTGCTCTACTGGTTGTTTGGCATCAATTTGTGGACCGATCCTTTTCAGCAGACATTGCGAAAATAGTTTGTAGATATTTGACATTAAGCTTATTGGTCTATAATTTGATACACAAGAAGGGTCACCTTTCTTGTAAAGTAGAATTATTTCCGATTCGCTCCATTGCGCTGGGACTGTCTCTTTTCTTAATATTTCATTGAATAATCTAGTTATATGTCCTAATATTTGATCTTCTCCTAATTTTAATGCTTCGTTTGTAATATAGTCGGGTCCGGGGCTTTTGTTGTTTTTTAAATTTCTAATAGATAGCTGTATTTCTTTTCCAGTAAAGTTTTGTGGTTCCTCGTTTTCAGTTTGACTTTTTCTTTTATATCCTTTAGTAATTATTCCGTGGTTCGTTTCTTTTTTTTGTCCATACAGGTGCTTGTAGAAGTCAGTGGCTACTTGTACTAGATCTTTTCTATCTTCCGTTGTTGCTTGTAATGTTTTCAAATTTGGTATCCATGATTTATTATTGTGCAGTTTTTTATGAATCCTTTTTATTCCGCTAGTTTGCTCTATACATTTCTCATATCGCTTTAACTTATAACTGTCATAGTCATCCTGTATTGTTCTTTGTATTATTGCATATAATTTTTTCAACTCTATTTTTTCTTCCATTGTTCTATCTGATTTTTGTTGCAGAGTGTGTCTTCTCAAAATGAGTGTCTTGATGTTATCGGATAATGTAAAGGTTTCTTTCGGTTTTGATACTTGTGTCTCAGTTATGCTTTCTGTTAATGATTTTTCTAAAATATCGTAGACTTGTTGAATTGTTAGTTTTTCTATGTCGATTGTTTCAAGTTTGTAAAGTTTCTCTTGCAGAATACTCTTATACCTTTGTTGTTCTCTTATTGACTGTAAATTTGTTCTTGGTTGTGTGTAATTCTTTCGGTTTTTTCGTTTTTCATTTATTATTATTGTTCCTCTTAGTAATCTATGGTCAGAAGGGAACGTTAATTTTCTTATCACCTCTATATTTGTGAAGTAGTGTTTTTTATTCGACAGAATGTAGTCAATTTCATTCTTAGTGTAACCATCTGGCGAGAGCCAGGTCCATCTTTGGTTTTCCTTCTTTTTGTACATCGTATTCAGTATTGTCAATTCCTGGTCTATAGCGAATTGTTTCAGTTTTTCGCCACGTTCATTTGAAAAGCCTGAACCGTATCTTCCTATTACTGAACCTATTTGTACTGGTGAAATACCGATCTTTGCATTGAAATCTCCTATTATAATTATATTTTTCGCTGACTTTTCTTTTGCTTTACCTAAATCTTCATAGAATTGATCTATTTCTATTTCTGTGGACTTCTCCATCGGAGCGTAGGTTTGTATGATTGAAAGTTGGGTACATCCAAATTTTATGTTCAAAACTGCGATTCTTTCAGATATTCCACAGAAGCCAATTATATTTAACTTGTGTTCTTTTTTTACTAAGAAGCCCACACCTCTGTGTCCTTCAGACTCTCCGTAGTGGTAAAATATGCACCAACTTAGTTCTTCAATTTTTAAACCTTTTCTCTTCACTTCAGATAGTCCTATCACGTCCCATTTGACCCTTTTCAGGGCATATTCTAGTTCTAACATTCTATTTTCTTTCTTAAGTGATCTCACATTGTAGGTACATATATAAATGTTCTGATTTATGTTCGAATCATGGTTTTTTGTAACAATTTTTTTCAGAGTGTTTATTCCTGGAGGGTTGTTGTCATAGTCTTCCTCGGTGACAAGCCGTGATGGAAGACGTGCCGGGGGGGTTGATTGTTATTTTTTTGTAACGAAATCTTTTATGTTTAGTTTTTTCTTTGGGTTGTTCTTGCTACCATTTTTTGAAAATTCTGGTGAGGTGGACATTGTTCGCTTCTGATTTATAATACGGCTCCCGCTGCCCTGCAGGCTTCTTGATGGACTCGGGTCTGCTAGAGGTGCCGGAAAAGAAGTCTCGCCAGTTTTTCCGTCTAAATATACCAGTTTGTCGTATCTGATGGCTACTTTTCTTCCTTTCTCTCTTTCTGAATTTGCAATTTTTTGAAGCTCTTTCCTTTTCAAGAGTACATTTAGAGGGTAGTCTTCTTTGACGTAATGTGTTGTTTTGTTAGTTCTAGACTCTCTCAGAATAGTTAATTTCTTGCCAAATGTAGTCAGAGTAACCACCACAGGACGTGGGTTCTCATTCTTCCTTTTTCCAATTCTGTATATATCCTGTATCTCGATCTCTTCACACCTCACCTGAAATTCTTCATTTATAATCTCTAGCACTTTTTTCTGTAACTCCAAGCTTTCGCGTTCTTCTATTCCGAAAAATACTAAGTTTCTCTTTCTTATGCCTTTTTCCATGTAATATATGGTTCTTTCTTGTTTTTGTATTTTCTCTTCTAATTGTAAATGTTTTTCAGACATTTCCTGAAGCTTTGCATTCACTGTGTAGTCTATTTTTTGCAAAATTTCTTCTCTTAATTCTTGGACAGCTAGTTGTTGTGTTTTTTGTTCTTCCCTTATTTCTAACAGTAGTGCTCTCATTTCTTCCATCTTTTTTAGTTTTATTTTTTATTCTAATACTATTGATATGTTAGGTGATGTCCTCTAGTGGTAACTAGTTGAAGTTTAATTTTTTGTCTAGTGCCCTCTGTGGTCGAGTAGCGAAACTTCCTCCACTTGTTTATCGATCAATGGTTTTTACCTTTGATAACATAAACGTTTAATCCGTTAGATGTCGCTGAAATTTTGATTCGAATGAACCTAGGATTTATGATGATAAAGCAATTTGGAAGATTTGAGGTTATGTTGGTGATATTTTCAAAAAGTTCGCACAATATTCACAAATTTGTTAGTTATTATTTTTATTTTTATTCACTTCAATTTCACAGATTGATTTTATGAACGCACGAGTCAGTTTTTAACGTAATTATTGAGTTCTCAGCACTTTTAGTCGGTAATGATACTAGTCACCATTTCATGTTTTTCACACAATGTTTCTCTTGTCCTTCACTTTCACAGGTTCTTTACCATGTTTAGCCCTCGATTATAACGACTAATCACTATTTCAACGCTTAACTATATTTTTAAACGAATTTATAAACACAGTCGATGTTAGCAACAGGACACCAGCGCCCCCCCTCCCTCACAAACACCTCTTGTAGTTGAAGAAATTATAATTACCTACAACCCTTATTTCCAGTTAATTTATTTATTTATTTATTTATTTATTTATTTAATTATTTATTTTAGATACACTGAGAGGCTTACACAATAGAAATATACAGGTAAAATTACATTAAACTACTTATATTAACGTAAGCTGCTCTTATAAATGTATAAATGTAAAATGTAAAATAAAGGCTCAAATTTATTATTTATTAAAACCTATTTATTAAACTTAACAAATGACTACATTACAACAATACATCTCTCTACAAGTTTACGAAATACATTTCAATTTCAATTTAATTAATTTATTATAGTTTAGGTTCGCTGGTGACTGTCTTAGTTAGAAAACTGTGTTATAGATACCAGCGCCTAACTTAATACAATATTGTGTGTGAGTGGTGTGTGTGTGTGTGTGTGTGTGTGTGTGTGTGTGTGTGTGTGTGTGTGTGTGTATATGCGTGCGTGTGTGTACTAATTTCCTAATGTGCAGTGTCCTTTATTTGTCTGTGTACCAAAATTCCTTATAATAAGGTCAGTATTAAAGCATTAAAAAGGCTTTGTATGACTACTATCATACTTTTATAATATTACTATAGATTTTTGTTAACAAAAGAAAGCTCTTTTCAAGCCTATCTAAAAAAATATCCAACAAAAACGCAATTCAGTGAAATGGAACTATTTCATTCGCTTAGACAAACCGGAGTTAAATGTTAAAATTGTTTTCTGTTTTAATAAACGAGAGGCTTTGCGTTAAGAAGGCAATCTCTTTAGGAATGGTATTGTAAGATTTCGTTTCAAACGAAAAATTCCCTTTATACGCTCTTTGGCTTTACAATACCCCCGAAATTAATATCGCGATATTAAAACGCAGGACTTTATATCGCTCGGAATATGTTATTAATTCGTATTTGTCTTGTGCTTCAGTTGTTTGTTCTGAAACGTTTTTTTTTTATTGTGGTTCTCTGTGGATTTGGTAATATGGAGTGGAATTTTAATATATAACAATTTTTTTGTAATTACTTTTGGAAAAAACGCAAAACAAATTAACGACCATTGGTACAGTGGTATACCTACTAAGCTTTAAGGATTGTGGGTTCGATACCTACACTTGAAAACAACACTTGTAATTTAATTGTCCTTTTTTGGAGGTTGTGTGTTGTCTCTATATAAACATATACGTACGTATTTACTTAAGCGAAGTATGTGTATGTAATTTAACTTAAGTTATTTAAAGCTAATCAAAGCTTCTGTTTTAAGGCTATGTTAAGCTTCGAAGTAAATGGCCCTCTGAAAAAGCCTGGTCGTAAATTATTATTTACCAGTCATAACACAAGAATTAAAAACGAATTTAATTCACTTTAATATCACCTCATAAAAGCGAATTAAAAACCCTCTCTAACCTAAGCATTTGTATAAATTAATTAATTTTATTACTAACAGAGCGCCCGTTAAGTGCCAAAGATTAAACCAGATGATATGACGACATTTATCACCCAATAAATTTTCTTCGGGTTTATTAACTCCAAATAAGTATGATAGCACGACCGTGACCAAATTGGTTCCAAAGTTGGGACTCGTTAAATATAACGAAAATCGGTCAATGGTTAAATCTGTTCCGATTTCAAGGTTTATCAGTCGTTTGTGAATGCTAGGTCAATTATTTATTCTTCAGGATGCTTTTAACACTTAGCAGAAGGTCAGATAACGGACAAATTACGTAAGTATATAGTACGCGTCACGAATCTTTAGCGCTGAACGAAACCTGCGCAGAAGTCAAAAATAAGGTATCGAGGTAGCGGCGCGGCGCGCGGGGGGCGTGATCGTCGGGTGCGCGACCGTTGATTGGTTGTGCCAGTCGTGTTGTCTTTCTCGCACCAATACGTCATTTACGAGCGCGATTCTACCGATGCGGAGCTATTCTCGTCAATCGCTAAAGATAAATGACGCGCCTATACCTATTTTTCTTTTGTTAGAACATAGGTACATATAATATGTACCATAATATATATGTCGCAGAGAGCCATGTCGTAGTAGTAGTAGTGATGCCGAAGTAATGATTGTTTGCTTCATGATGGCTCTTTCTTAGGTTCTTAATAAGTAAAACTTTAGAGTATCAGAACAAATTATCCAATATCATTAATTTCACAATGCTGACGTTTTTATAGCAGCTGACCAATGCCAGTCACAATTCTTTTGAACTTAACATTGTAATAAACCAAGAAGGTTCGACTAATTAACTAATATTGCAAATTATTACAAATTTAAACCTTATTGACTTTATTATTATTGTTAGGTATTATTAAAATGTTTCGGTGTGTCTTTCGACAAAGGCCTCCAATTGCTTCCATTGCTTTCTATCAGTAGCTACTCTGGTCCAGCATAGACCTAGTGCTTGGCTTTGTCTGACCATCTTCTTATTTGACGACCCCGTTATCTGTGTTCGTCTCTTCTATACCATAGTGTTACTTGTTTCGACCATTTGTCTTCCTTAAGGAAAGGTTAACATAGTTATGTCTTTCATACATCAAGCTATGTAAGCTGTATGCGAACAATAACTCGGGTCAGCTATTAAGTGTCATGTTTTGTGATTGTCAATCTCGTTAGAGATAACGTTGTTAGTTGTAAGCTTAGTTCAAGTTTTTGTTGGGTCACTAATTAATTTTGGAGGCATTTCAACGGGGGATCAGATAACGACGATGAAGTTAGGCTTTAAGCACCGTTGATGTAATGTCAGCCATTTGTAATAGTGTTTGTATGTGATTATATCTAAATTTAAACTTAAACAAATTTAAACTAAAAACATTTTTAAAATGGTATATAAGATAAAATAATAAAATGCAGGCAATCTGGAGGTTTAAAATATATCTAAGCTTTTGATAGATATGTATTGATAATAGTGTTTTTGTTAATTATTTTTTTATAGTTAGATCTTTAACAATATAGATATAAAAGTAAGACAATCTATGAATAGTTTGAGTGGGTATAAAGAAGCACCTATCTGTGATTTTTTTTTGTATGTCATAAACTATATACGTAGTAATTTTGAGCAGACGAAATTCTTGCAAGTTATTAATCTATAATTGATTTAGTTGAATGGGTACTTGATGTAGTGTAATGTATAATCAGGATTTCGACTCAATAGACTCACTTCACTCGTTTCGTTTAGTCGTTCAGTCATTCATTCGTTCAGCCGTTCATTTCGTTCACAAATCGGTTTTGAAGTGGCCTTGTAAATTGAATTTGCGTGTATTTAAATAAAGGAATTCGGAAATTGGAATTTTAATACAAATAATGTCATTAGCTTTAGATGTTAGGATTAGTGAAGATTTATTTCTTCGGCGAATGTTTTTTATAATTACTCAGACTTTAAGGGGAGTGATTTAAATATATAAATAAATTACCTACTCAAATGTTTACGGTTTTATCAATGTAGTCAATTGGAGATTTTGTGATGATTCATAAGAAGTTGATAGTTATGTATCATATGTATTGTAGAAGAATATTTGGATTAATCTTGCTGTATGGAACAGAAAGTGTATCTAAAATATTTTGTAATTTTTAGATAAAAGCCTACTTTACAAACCCTTATATTTATAAAATAAAGGAAGTTAATGTTTTTTATCATGACGTATCGTATAACTGTATTTTAACCAATAATTCTATAACTTTTGGAGAGTTAAACCAGTTTTCTTAAACTAACAAGCCTCCTAAATGCGTTTCATTACCGAAATATACTCTTCAGAATTTAAATAATTTATAACCTAAACATTGAACCTTTACAATGTAATAATAGATTACAAAAATGGACTGTATTTATAACTTTCCGGTAACATATACATCCCTTTAATATAAATCAATGATCTCATCAAAGGAATCGTGTCAAATAGACGAGATAAATCAGACTGAACAAGTTCGACAAACATCCTTAATCATCGTAACGTCGTGTTATGAATGCTTACGTAATACAAGTTATACAAATGTTTGCCTCAGTTTGGGGAAAAACAAATTCCTGGAACGATGACTCGGTTCGCTTTTCGCTTGTCTGGTTTGGAATGAAATGGAATGGAATGGGTTGGTAATAGAGAAATATTGTTTTAGAATTGTCGAAGTATGTTTAGTGTTAAGTAATGTTTTAGAAGTTTTAAGCACTTTATGTTGGGGTTAGCTGTTTAGCTTAAACTAATGTTGAAAAAAGGTTTTAATAACTGCATTATGTAGAATAAAATATGTGGAGGACTATTTTAATAGGTATTTACGTACTATGAAGAGCCGGTCGTCGCCAGTGTAAGATAAATATGAAAGAAAAGTTTTTGCTTGACTAGTTCTCAGTGTTAAGATGTTTTTGTACGCTCTGCATCAAGTATATGTGTGTGTATCTTTGATGAAGGTGAATTTCGATTTCCAGACCATAATATTTTCTTTGTTTAAGTAGGTAGAATGTATTTTAAGTTCTAACTACTTATTTTTATCACAAAAATCTGCACTACAACTTTGTTTAATTATTTAATTTTTAATTAAATCATCTTGTAATTTAATTAAAAATTAAATAATTAAACAAATTTGTAGGATTTTTAAATTTAAATTGCAGATCCGTAAACAACGAAATATAATATACCTAACAATTTTAATAATCACTTTCGACAGTAAATATTGAAAACAATACATGCTCCAATTAAGTTTAAGCACAAAAACATAATTAAGCACACAACACTATAAACAATCGCCAACAAAATTTCACCAGCAAATAGTTAAAAACGAAAATTTTCAATTCGAAAATTCGGTGGGTTTTACATGTATTTTATGTAGGTACGTTTGCTATTTGGTTTGCGGGTTACCCACGGTTCGTTAAAACGGTTTTATTTTAATAGCTTTACAGCCGAAACGTAGGTACCTAGGTACCTTTTATACGCGAGCTATTTATCGAAATCATTACGATTTTTGCCGGGCCCTCCATATTGCGTGTTTTGCTTAGCTCGGGAAATAGACCGAACGTAACGCGAATATGGTAGAAAAACACTCATTTATAACCGAACTAATTGCTTTTTTCTTGAATTAATCTTCGCTAATGTTATTCAGCTTCTTTCGTATTTGTTTAGTTTAGCGTGATTAATGATTATGAATTGGTGGATTAAGTTTTAACGACCTTCTTAGCGAATATGTTTAATAATATCGTATGTTTGTCATTTTTTCTTAATAAACTTCGACGTTTCTACTATACATAATAAATTTTGTTTTCTATCGTTATATCAAAAATTCTTCTTTATAAGTAAATGTTATTTTGTTATTTATAATATAAAAATGAATCGCAAAATGTGTTGGTAAGCGTACTCGATAACAGCTGAACAGATTTACATAATTTTTTTTAGAATAATCCTGGATGTATAGGTCGCGTCACGGATGTTTAGCGCTGGACGAGAATAGCTGCGCATCGGTAGAATCGCGCTCGTAATTGACGTATTGGTGCGAGAAAGACACCACGACTGGGGAACCAATCATCCGACGATCACGCGCCGTCCCCTCGATACCTTATTTTTGACTTCTGCGCAGGTTTCGTTCAGCGCTAACGATTCGTGACGCTACTTATACAAGGATGGTTTTTAAGCAAAAAAGAAAATATAATAGGCGTATGGTATAGTTTTGAGTAGGATTAGGACAGCGCGCTGTCCTAATCCTACTCAAAACTATGCAGCGTCGCGTTGAGCCGGCTAGTTATTAATATAAATTGTTGTTATTATTTTTAACATAAAATTTTTATATTGGATCTTTTTGAGTTTAACAAGTTCGTATTCTTATTAAAAAGCAATTAAATATGATAAAAAACATATTCCACAAAAAAATTAAAAAATATATATGTCGAAGCGTCAGAAATAATTGTGATTTTATTATAACGAATTAGTTGGAAACGTCAAGCAAGATAGCTTGAGTGAGGTCACCCCGGTGTCGGTATGACGTTTGACAGCTGACAGATGTGAAGGAACGACTGTCAGTTAAGTGAATGTCACAATTGAGCGAGCGCGGGCGCCGACGGGCGGATGAACTCGCTGCTTTACCAACTAAATCGTATTGATTCTAAATTACTTTTACTGTTATCATTTAATACTGGAAATACATTGTTAAAGTGAACAACGACGCTTTGATTTTGATAATCCATGCCTGATATAAAGAGTTAACGGCCGGCACACCTCCTCTTCGATATAATATATATTTACATTAAATGCGAAAGGGAAAATTCAAATTCAAAAATCAATTTCATGAAATTTTTCCCATAAACATCGTTACACCAAATGAAAAGTGGATACTGACGAATTCAAAATGTACTGCGTAAATTACGTCGGAAGGGTTTTATTATGACAAGGATGTTCAAGATCTCGAGAATTTCAACGTCTCCTTTAAGGATAAGGAAAATGTGGATTTAAATTCCATGAGTGAAAGAGAAATTAAGATGTCCCTTAATTCGGTTGGAAACACGGTCATAATATATTGTCTTTGATATTTGAATTCCGTACGTATCCTATGTTTTGTTTATGGAACATGAAAAAACCGTTATTAAAAAGATTAGATCTTATGTGCTTTAATATATTTTTAATGAGGAAGAATTCTGTATCGATATGCTTTTTTAAAAAGTAACTATACTATATATATATCTTATAGTTCTATATGTAGAAACAGATAAAAGCCTCTTTTATTATATTGTTAGAAAACGAGTCCCAAATCGAGGGAATACGATGTTTCTTGCAAATTAGTTTATTGAAAAAAGTTAATTTGTAATTAGTTCAAATTATATAGTAGTAATTATATATAGTATTATTCATAACGATAATTTTATTGTGAAATAAAGGAGTCTTATTATTTATTATTATACGTTGAAAAAGCGTTTACAAATGATAGCTACAAAACTATAAAATTGCCATTAAAGCGTATTTTATAACACAAAAATATATTTTTATCATTTATAATTTGGATACATCTTATTTCTAAGTAAAATAGTTGACTTGTTCTAATCTGTCACTACACATGTTATTCAGAGATTACACTTAAGCTCTTACTTAGACCTAGTTCAGTCTAGACTTAGATCTGTCGACAGTATTGTCATAGCGAGCGAGCGACAGTGTTGCCATTCTAGATGTGGGGAATGGGCTTATATGTGATTTCAGTCGTGAGAATATGAAAATTTCTTATTTTCTACAATTGTTGAATAAAACGAGATTTAATATTTTGCTTCTTTAACTAATGTTTAAATTGAATCTACTTGGTTTGTCTACCATTTTGTTATTAATAACTTTACAAGTTAAAACGATTATAAGACTTATTAATGCTTAAAGACATAAGTTGTAATAAGACAAATTGAACGACTTGTATGAGGTATTTTGTTGATTCTTCTTTACCACGTTGTATGTGTTTATTTTTACTTATCCTGGTGATTTTTTTTATATCTTACGATATGAAGAATTATTATTATTCCCTTTGATTATTAAGTATTGTGAGATTGTAGCAATTAGGATAAACAGTTTTTTTAACTTAGTTTTTCGATGTATAGCTTTAAAGCTACCAAATTATACTTAATATAAATATTAAGAAAGTTCTTAAATTAATTAAATGCTTACTAAACCGTAATAGACACTATAATTTTATGTCATGATATGTCATGTGTAGTAATATTATCTTATTATTTATCAAAGTTACTACCTATTAACTTAAACTTAAGCTACATATTTTATTTTAATTTTATTATGACTAATCTTTTTTACTTCTAATCATAAGTCAAACGTATCTTTATTCAATTAGGTTACATATATACAGTAACACTACTATATATAGTAACACTTTTGAATCGTCATAGTATTACAAAACATTTACAACAAGGAACTCAGAAGGCAAGAAACTCTGATAGTAACATATCAATAGCACATACATATATTTAGAGATCGATTTAATAGTTAAGACGTAGTTATATTATATATAATATTTACCATAAATCCTTAACTCTCGATATACGAGTTAAGGCTACATATGTTATTCAGAGATTACGATTAAGCCTTTGCTTAGACCTAGTTCAGTCTAGACTTAGATGCGACAATATTGTGATAACAAATGTTATTATTATGGTAACGTAAAACGTTCGGGATTCGTTGATTTTGTGGCTTGCTAATATCTGATATTTTGGTAGATGTATAATCTATTTTAAGTCCTTTCATTCATACAAGTAGTACCTACGAAAACTATTATTTTTGTTAAATTAAAATTGAAATTAAAATTCAAGTTTTATCTATATTTCTTATTTAAAGCTCTGTTTACTTGGACTATTAGTCTTCTCAAAAGGCCAAAGAGTTGTTTTGATATCTCAACAAAATTTATAGCGACATTATTTAAAAAAATAATTTTTAAAATAATCACTTAATTCCTCTTATATGCTCTTAATAAAGAACATAGGATTGCATCGTAAAACTTTACGTATATGATTTACAAGATGCTATTAAATATATGCCGGTTTCGAAGACGTAAGCTGACTGGGAATTTTATTATGACTAGACTGATCGCGAAATTTCTCGCGATCGCGCGAGTAATTCATATTTATATTTCTACTAGCTGTATCCCGCGGTTATACCCGCGTAATTCCCGGGGCAATCCTCGGGAACGGGAATGTAAGCTATCCTATTTTTTAAGTTGGATGAAACTGCACATGGTGTGCAAATTTTATTATAATCGGTTTAGTGGTTTAGGAGTCCATTGAGGACAAACATTGCGACACGAGATTTTTATATATATTAAGACTAGCTGGCTCTAAGCGTTTTCGCTGTACCTATGTTAGCTGTAACTTTATACCCTTTATACATATGCTCTTTTTTATTGCATAAGAAACGTCCTTGTACTTCAAAGATTATTCTAATAATAATAATAAATTTATTCATTTATTTGCAAATACACATGAGTATAATATGAAGGTGTTATAATTACATGTTTAGCCGCATTTCAAGTAGCATGCAAAAATTATATTTTATAGGAAATAGGTACATTCTTATGTCATCGATTTGCTATATGATAGAAATTACATAAAAAATATCTATCGAAACCGGTTCACTTGTCGAGATATGTGAATAGAAAAATTCATTTTTATTACTTAGACTAGCGACCCGCGCTGGCTTCGCTCTCATATATTATGCATGTATTATATGCGAGGGAAGTTTTTATACTTATAAACCTTCCTTTTGAATCACTTTTTCAATCACAAAAAACAGAATGAGAATCAGTTGCGTAGTTCCAAACAGACGAATTTATTTAATCGACGTATATGTTAATTAGCATTGCTTTAAATATATTTTAAGACTAGCTGTGCCCGCGACTTCGCCCGCGTAGAAAAGTGACTTTGGGCAGCATTTTTGAAAATGCCTAACTCGCGCCAACAGTTCAGCAATTTCAACGTGATTCTTTAAACTGCCATAACTTTTTTATTTATTAACCGATTTACATGAATTAAACACTAAATGTTAAGTAAAGCTTGCCACAATATATCATTGAACCATCTAGATAGGATAAGCGGTTTCTAAGATTAGCGTGCACAAACAAACAGACAAAAATTCCAAAAATCATTGTTTTAGGTTCTATTGCGTTAATAAAGGTCTCCCATAATATTTTTTCTCATATATCTTCCATGTACAGACAGCGACTCGTTACGTTTTTATTATAATATGTATAGATTTAGTTCGAAAATGATCCGACAGGAACTATATTTCCTAGTAAGTCTCGCAATTTAGCATCAAATTTCAACGTCGTTACATCTCAACTAACCGTAAACCCGTCAAATATTTTCATACGAATTGACGTTAAGTTTACAAATGCATATTGGAGCTTAGTTAGATACCAAATAATAATAAAAAAATAATCTTTAGTTGTTCTAAAAGAAATAACTGCTCTTGTCTGAACATTATAAGCGTGATTTAGATAAAAATCTTAGTCCTTAAGTATTTACAAACTTGAATTAATTCGTAATATACAACGTAAATCAATGCGCAATATGGTAACAACGATAAAATAACAAAAAACATCTTAAACCGTTTAAAAACGTCTTACAAAGAAAACAATAATTAAAGCATACTTCAAGCTTGATAGTTTTAATAAGATTAGTTTAGTAACGATGAGAGCTAAAAATCTTTAGCTGCTTAAAAACATTTTATAAAGAACAAGAGGAAATTATCGGAAAATCGATAGAAAACGACAAAGAGAAAACGATCGGAAAATGTGATTAAATTCACTTCAACCTGCTTACCACCAATTGGTTACTGAGTCTCCGACGTAAATCGTAACTTAAAATTATAAAATGAATGTTATGGCTCTTTAGTATCTCATAAGATTTCAACATCCATTGACTTGGATCTTCAAATGTTCACTTGTCCTTACGAGATCTGTCGATATCGAATTTTTTTGATACTGGTATCCTAGCTATGGGACTTAATATACTCTAATAAAGAATCGGATCGCACATGAGTTTATATGAATGTTATCGAAACAGAAACAAAAAAGTTTTTATGTCAATTCGAAGTTGCTCAAAAACTGCATCGAAAATAATAAAAATCGACATCGACTGTGTTCGGAGTAGAGCTTTTGTAATTTAGCAGCAAATTTGAGCGTCATGACGTATAAAACAGTCTGTTGAATATTTGAAAGCCAATAAACATCTACTACACAGATGTAAGTAGTAGCAATCGTAGTTTTAAAATAATAAAACAAATCAAAAGGCGTTGGTAACATAATAACCTCATAAAGAAAGCGATGGGCATTGCATTGACTCGTTCTTACGAAACTCATAATTTAGCAGCAAGTCTGAGCGTCGCATCCAATATAACCCGATAACTATTTGAAAACAAATAAGATTCTACTAGTTAGATATAAATAGTCTGTTGTAGTAACTTAAAAGTATTAAATTACATCTGAACTTGTAACATGTAATACAAATTTGAGCGTCATGAAATCCAATATAACCCACTATTTGCAAACGAAATAGATTCTACTAGTTAGATATAATGTTGTTTGTTACTAAAAATAAATCCTAAAGCTTGTTACAAGTAATAAAAAATTACGAATACATTAACTCGTTCTTAGAAAACCCGTAATTTAACAGCAAATTTGAGCGTAATTTAACCCAATATAACCCGCTAACTATTTGCAAACGAATTGGCTTCTACTACTCAGATGTAAATCGTAGCCCAGTGTCGTAGGGTAAGCTGCTTTGTAATTCAATCAGTACAGACGTCTAAGCATGCAAAACGTACATTTTGAATCGGTCTTAGTAGAATTAGGTCAAAACACTGTCGTATTGAAATTATGGAAATGTCGACAAAAGTTCGTTCGGGCGAGTGGGTTTAGGTTATCAAAGGAGATCTAGGTTTTATGTTAATAGCGGCCTGATGGTTGACATATTATGCATAGCATTTCGCTAGTTACATACAACACGGTTTTGGCACAAATCTGAATGTACAGTCGAGTGAAAATGTTCATTAACCTGTTCAACATGATAGAAAGACTTATTGCATCAAGGAAGAATGCTGAAGAAGAATTCTTCTTTCTGTAAAACGAGAGTATACATAGAGAAGAATAGGTTACTCACTCTGTTTATTATTAAGCAAAAAACTTGCTAGCCATAACAAAATGCCATATTAGTACAGTCAAGAAGTTAAGCTATAAACCTCAAAACTTATATCTTATTGTTTATTAATATTTTTATAACTCGTAGAAACAAAATAAATTAATAATAAGCTTATAGTAGTAACTATTGACGTAAATGAACCCCTAACATTTCTTCCATTACTATAACACCCATTTGCGAAACAAGAGGACCGCCCTAAAATTCACAACAAAACACTTAACAAGAAAAACAACGAACAAAGGCTGTAAATAAAATGGCCTCCTAATAAAATCGTGATGTCTTGCCCTTTCACTGACGAATCCTGGAATGTGTCGTAAAAGGAACAAATTGTTTAGACTGTGGATATATCAGACTAGCTGCGCTTGTCTACTACTGCAATTTATTTTCTTAAATTGCATTAGTAGACAAAACAATGTATTCCTTCATCATCTAGATAGACATGCCACCTCTTAGATCGCATGTGTGCTTATGAGGTCGTGGTCAAATTTCTCATAGTCCTATCTCGAAGTAAAAAAATAAAAAATTGATGTGTTATTGTATAAGCTAAAAAAAGCCTCACAGGTAATATTTCTGATGCAAAAATCTAGCGCGCTTCAGGAAAGAGTTGCTCCTAAAAGGCTGGGGACGATGACCACTTTTCATTAGTTAGCTCGTTCGTTTGTTTGCTCCCACATTAAAAATAAACTGTATTCTAAATTATTATCAAAAAGCATTCAGTAGTTCTTACGTGAAAGATTAATCATTGTTTTGTAACACTATATAACGTAGCCCAAAGTAAACATTAAAAAGAAGTAAGTAATGTTAAGTATTTTTTAAAAGACAGAAATAAAGTTTTTACTTTAATTTTGCAACCAAATAATTATACAGAGTAAAACTCTTGTAGTTATAATATATACGTAATTATTATATAACATATACATAAACTATATAATATATATACTCATAACTAAAGATACAGTCAACGATTGCAATTATATACTATCTTAGATTTTATGACTAGTTCACTACAGATGGTATAACGTCAAAGTCTTAAAAGAGACCTAACTCGGATAGGATTTTTATCTTTGTGCGTCAATCTTTTCTATAAAGAAAATGGTTTATTATGTTTCGTTGAGTATAAAATGTACGTAAACTTATTTCATACTACTGCATACTTTTACTACTTCAAATAACTTATTTGTAACATTCCTTTCTTATAGCCCCTTATAATATCTTAGTTTTACATATTTCTTTTAAAATATTATATTATGTTGATATTTTTCTTGCACCTATATAACATATAGTTACTGACGTATCTAACAAAGCAAAAATTATTAAAATTGGTGCAGTCGTTCTCCACTTATAAGTGGCGAAACTAACCCAACTTCGTTTTGTTTGATTTTTAACGCCATTTTGTTGATAATTTCCTTCGCTACATCTCGATTTTCAGTAATATTTTATGTTTTAGTAACTTCAAGTAAAAATTTTTAACAAATTTTTAACAAACTTGCTACATTCGAGGTCACACCTACGTTATCATGATCAAGGATGTCTGAAAAGAGAAAATTATCTCTTGTCTAAACAGATACCAGAATGGTGATCAGTATCCAGAAACGGTTACAATAAAACATACATACAATTTGAATATTAATAATTTGTATTATGCTCTATAATATATACCTACATTTATTACCATTAACAATCTTTTTATATTAATCGACCAACTGTAAGAATTTTTTTTTGTTGACTCTGTCCCCTTGAATTTTTATAGAAACCTTGACCCTATGGCCCTTTTTTCCAGTTAAAAGTAGCCTATCTCTTTTCTCAGGCTCTAGACCATCTGTATACCAAATTCCATTACAATCGGTTCAGTAGCTTTGGCGTAAAAGCGTAACAGACAGACAGAGTGACTTCCGCATTTATATTAGGGGGGATGTAATATCGCCAAACCGAGTATTGTGAGCTCGGTCAATGCGACTGACCGGAGCCAAAAACCCTTGGTATCATACCTTTTATTCTATTTTATAACCTTCAAGATATTCCACGCATTTCTTACTTATACAGGACTTATTTTTCTATTTACCCAATGGCGAAGCCAAAAAGAGGAGTAATTTTAACAGTCCTAGTTTTTAACCTAGTTTTTTATGTTTTTTTTTATAATATGAAGAGGGGAGATGAGCTGGACTCCTGATGGTAAGAGTAACACCAGCCCATAGCCAATGTAGTGCTACCCGGAACTTTGCTATAAAGCCCAACTCCAGGCAGGGGTGCACTACACCGACGCTCCCCACTTTGAGTCATCAGATGTTAAGACTCATATATATTTACTTTATATATTCGTATTAATGATTCAGATATTATTATTGTCTTTATTTAAAACTAGCAGTCCCAACGCTTCTTCGTTCACGCTGTAACTATCCTACCTACCTACCATGTTTTGCTTAAAAACCATCCTTGTTCACCTACCTATGTTCTAAAAAAAGAATGATGTAAATCGGTTCAGCTGTTATCAAGTTATGCGCTTACCAACACATATTGCGATTCATTTTTATATAATAAGATATACAGTATGGCATATAAATTTGGACAAAGCATTATGAAATCAAAACCATTACCTCACACATGAATTTTGTGTCGTAAACCGTATGCTAAGTCTGGAAAAAATATCATAAGCGCGATTCAGACCTCAGACGCATTAGTAACGGTCGCTAACATACACTAACTTTAGCATCCAAATCCGACCTTAGCACATTTAAATAAATTAACCCTTAACGAGCCGTCGTATTAGCTCGAAATAACTAAATACACGCTGAAGAACAAATTAACATTTCACCAGCAGCGCATTTGCAAAGGAGTAATTAAGCTAAAACCTCTGCAACGCAAAGAATAATACGACCAATGCATGCAGTCATTTGGCAACTTAATGTACTGCTGATTACATTAGCTTTCATTTTTTTTATTTGCTGTTCGAAATTTAAATCGACGTCTAAATATTTAGCGGTTCGTTAAGCTGTTCGAAATTTGAATTTTTTGCCATCTATGGTAATATAGATTGTGAATTTTCGGTTGCACAATATAGGCAGGTAGCATTGTATATATACAATATATATATATATATAAAATTATTTTGATAAGAAATTTGAAAAGCAAAAAATTAAAAATAATTTGTAGTTCTTATTTTCAGCTTCAAACTATTGAAACAGTTGGTCGTACTTTAGTTTAGTTTATTAATACAAATATTTTGAGAGTCCAAGATAGAGAAGATATTGCATTTGTCTCTTTTTGAAGTGGTAAAGTGCTCATACGATAGCCGTAACTAATGAAAAAACTAGTAAAAGTGATTTTATAGGAGTTCTACCTACCTAGCTTAGTTAAATAAAATCGTTTGACTTTTACTTTGATCAAAATAAAAGTCTTAAATCAAAAGTTATTCAACTAGGCTACATATAGCAACACTTTTGAATCGTCATGGTATTGCAAAACATTTACCACCGGTTCGGAAGGCAGTTTCTACAGAGGAAACCGACAAGAAACTCTGATAGCTGCATTAAGGACTTCTATAGGCTATTAATGATACGTGTACGCTATGTTAATAACGATACGTGACGTAACCTAACCTTTAACTATAACATCGAAGGTATTCACTTCACCTAAAGACACCATTATACTAATACCAAGACAAATCCCCGATAAATCACTAACTTCAAATTACAGTCGCTTTGCATGAGCTGCTCACTGAAATTTATCCCTAGCAATTTAGATAACCTTGATTCTGAATCTCGCTATAGATTTATGAGTTTACCTAAGATTCGGTTTAATAATAGCCATAATTTATACGTAACACTGACGTGCCGTGTTACGTAAGATTCGCCGGGAGCTGTGTATGATTTGTGACTGGTACCCACTTCCTTAGATAGCGTGGAATTGTCGAAATAATTTACGCGAAAATGATCTTTATTGTTTACGACATTGTTGTTATAATGGCGTGCGAGTTTATGACGCGTGTTGATTAGTTTAGTGCGTGGCTTGCTTATGAATGACGTTTAAGCAATTTAAACATGTTATTAATATTAAGTCAGCTTAATGTGATATTTGGTTGGCTTTGTCACCATCGTTTTGACTGAGATCAGCCTATTGGAATCAATAGCTTAGTCCTTAGGATTAGTAGACTCGATAAAGGAATATAAAACTTGAATTGAGAAGTATAAAAACGGACCCAAGCTTAAGGTTAATGTAAAATATATCTTTGTTCAACCAGGCAACTAGCAAACTTTATCTTCTTTTAAGTATAAGGTTAAAAACCACTACCTTACTACTGATAATTAATGTTTTTATATATGTATGTATATGTATATATGTATGTATCTACATAATTGTTAACTATTTATTTGTAATAATATTTATATAATATGCATTATATATCGTCTAATTGTTTCACTTATGTATCTTGATTTTCATCTTTATACCTGCAAATCTGTTCATATCTATCCTTTTCTGTATGGTTGCCTGGTAGAAATGGATCTTTCTTTTTTGTATATGTTGTAATGTTGTTTTTTTTACATGTAATAAAGAATTTATAAATAAATAAATAAATAAATTTTTGAATCAGCATAGTAAAAAACAATAGTATACCACCGATTCGAATGGCATGTTCTACATAGTAGGACTGGCAAGAGACTGATAGTTCCTTATCCTTTAAAGTAAAAAAGTACGATAGTAATTATTGTACATAATATGATTATAGTTATGTATAATCTAACCATTTTCGCTTCCCACTCTTTGCTTTACCTCATTCTTTATTCCCCTTTTGTCACAAATACTTTTATAATTATAATTATACAACGTATCATCCATCAAATTAGACTCCTAAGTTACCTGCTATCACTCAAATAACCGTTATTATTCGAAAGACAGAAGGTGTCACATAGATTCACATATAACTAGATATGAAAATAACAATGAATTGTCAGTATTAATGTAAACAACGAACAGTTACTGGAAGCGGCACGCTGGCGTTCCGCCAAAACTCCTCTGAATAATATTTCTTACTATTTACGTGTTTGGTGCAAGTGAGGATATTATAGAGATTTATTGGCGTAATTACGTTTTCTGCAGTTGTATTTTATATACTATTTGTATGAATAATGTTTTCATATATGCAGTGATATTATATAAAATATATATTTTGTTGTAAGCACAAAATTTTGAAGACGCAAAAACATTCTAATTAGGAGGTGTTTTCACGCGCAACTGATAGATCAAACTATCTCTTTTTTTTCTTGTTGGTTTTATTATTTATCTCTTTTCTGCCGCTGCTGTGCGGAACACTTTTTTCGGTTGATTTGTATGGGTATTACATACCTGTTATTAATAATATGATATTGAATGTCTTATTGTTTATATATATTAGATGCCGATACAATAAACATTTTATTAAAGCTTACGTTTAAAAATTTCGTCAGATTCATTCGTGTTGCCTATAGTTTGAAAGTTACTATTAGAAGTACCTATTAATTATAATGCTAAATGCAATGATATGATTATTCTACAATTAAGATGTTTTGTCATTTTGATTGTAGTCTTGCACTTTTATAGTTAACTTACAATACATAGGTATACCTACTTATTTTAAAAGAGTATATGCAGTAATCAATTTGGATAATTTTGGACTAATTTGGAATATGGTTTTTAAGCTAATAAAAAAAGTACAGGTAAACTTTTAAATTTTCCCTGAATCACTTTAAAGTCAGCGCTTTTTTCTTAGTTCTTAAAGTTTTTAAATTATTAAGTTCGCGTTACCGATATTCTACTGAAAAAAACTTAAGAAAATCCTCTTTTTTAATACAAATTGGTCCGCAAATAAAAAGTAAGCGAGGCGGATACAAATCGAACGATACTTCTATAGTTGAAACTTTAATTAAATCTCTTAAACTTTCCAATACTTTTGTTTGAAATGAATAACTGAATTTACATTTTTAATTTTAGCTTTAACGAGTAACGACTACGTTAAACTAGTACGGTCTACTTATTGTTTAAGAACATTTTGATTTTTATTATCTTAAGTATTAAAACGTTTTTATTTAAGATTACTACCTGTTGCCCGCGACTCCGTCCGCGTGGACTTTCATATTAACTTCGACCTCCCCGTTTCCCCTTAAAACCCTTTTTTCCAGCTAATAAGTAGCCTATGTTTTATCTCAGGCCTCTATCTATATATATTATCTAGACAATTACAAACGGTTCAGCGGTTTGGCCGTGAAGGCATCAAGTTATAAAAAGTTTCGTTCTAATCGATTCAGTAGTTTTAAATAGCGTGATGGAAAGACAGACAGACAAACGTTAAGAGTTACTTTCGCATTTATAATATTAGTATGGATTAGGATCAGATTCTAAATAATATTATAAATGCAAGGACTATCTTTGTCTTTTTAAAACCGCTGGGTTTATTTTGATAGAATTCATTAAATGCATAGAAGGAAAATCCAAAATTAAAAAATGTTACAGGATATATCTACGTCGCGATATAAAGAGTTCTAATTGAAAAAGTAATTTCTGAGACTAGCACGTTAGAACAAACAAATGATTGGCTGAAAATTGGTGGGGATGTAGTGCAGAACCAGGAGAAGGACATAGGATACTTTTTATCCGGTTTCCAGGGGAATAACATTTTTATGGAAGTAAACGGGGACGGAGTCGCGGGCAACAGCTAGTGTTATATAAAGTGACAATAAAATCGTCACTCTGACGTTGAAACATTTCAACAAAGCTACATAGCTTCGTCATATCACTGCTAATCTAGTTACTTCCTCACACAATCAATCTCACTCAGACTGCGACGAAAGATAATATTATCCCATAATAAAGCCGTGTTAGCCTAATTGGATCACGTCTTTTAAGGCTTCAGGTATTTGTTCTCGTCTATAATCCCCTTGTTTCTCGGGCCGGATTTGTTTAATGAAACTGGCATACATATTGTATGATGTCGTTTCACGAAACTAATCTTAGAGTTACCGTGCTGTTTGTTGCTAGGCGAAGAGTTTATTGAGTTATCGATTGAATTGACGTTCAATATATTACGTTCGAACGTTGTAGTGCAATCATTTTGTGATTTCGTATTAATGAGACAGAATTTTGCGTCTATGTTGTTGCTATGGGTATAGGTCGCGTCACGAATTTTTAGCGCTGGACGAGAATAGCTGCGCATCGGTAGAATCGCGCTCGTAATTAACATATTGGTGCGAGAAAGACAACACGACTGGGGATCCAATCAACGCTCGCGCACCCGACGATCACGCGCCCCGCGCGCCGTGTCGTCCCCTCGATACCTTATTATTGACTTCTGCGCAGGTTTCGTTCAGTGCTAAAGATTCGTGACGCGACCTATACCTCTTTTTAAAAACAACTAACAGAGTTTCTTACCGGTTGTACTGTGTAGACACTGCTTTCCGTGGAATATAATTGTTTTGTAATACTACGATAGTTAAAAAGTGTTACTATATGTAGCGTAGTTGAAATATATTCCTATGAAGGTTAGAGATAATCGTTAGTTAGCACTTTTGCTACCTACTTGGTAATTTATAGTAAAAAAATTCCCTCGTGCTTTCCTCGCAACAGAAAATATTGACCTAAATTTAATCTCAGTATATTTCCTAATATGTGCCCAAATACAATAAAAGCTACTTATAAAAGTAATGTTTCGTTTCCGCACCGGCCGCGGCGTCTTATATCCTACCGAATAAAATATTACAATATACAATGTGAACGCGAAATAAAAGTTAAGATTCGCACTAAGAACTTTACAATGCAGTGCCGGTGACCCAGACGCGGCCTCCAGGCTTTGTTCCGTTTCGAAGGGTTTCTAAATAAAACTTTTAAACCTTTTATATATGAAGTCTCAGTTTTTTTCAGCCGCGCTGTTTTAGCAGTTTTCTTGAACAAACTATAACGTTTCTATTTTTAGTGTTCGACGTAAAATTAAGTTTGTCTATGTGCGTGTGTGTGTTATCGTAGCTGCCGAGCTAGTAAACATATTTTAATATTGTTTTCATTGTTTGAAAGGTAAATACTATATTTTTGTATGTTCACCCTTTTTTTAGTAAGTTCTTTACGTTAACACGTTTTTTAATTCATTATTTTTTTTACTTTCATTTTCATTTCATTTTCATTTTATAAAGTGTTATCAAACTCAAAATATTGGTTATTGAAACCCACCCACTGTCTTTTTCGAACAGAAGGCGATCCAGAAACACTTGAATCCAGATTGGTGCCCTCTGTCGGATAGTTTGCGTTTTCGGATTGTATATTGAAATTTTTTAAATATTTAGATCGAAAACTTAATCGTAGATAGCTGAAAAGGGATTGAGATTGCATATTGGGATCCGCCGTTAAAAGTAACGAACATCGCTTACCCAATTTAAGATTAAACATACAAACATATAATTCCAATATAACTTCAAATGAATCTCATTATCAAACAACAATATCAACAATTCACGCCAAAATACAGGCATCAGTACTTCAAAAGTCAATTAAAACTACACAAATTATTATACAAATAAAGGTTTAAATTTAAACTTACCGCCGAAGGGCACTATTGAAAACAGGCTTAAATGATATAACGCTATACCTTTATAAGTACAAAGATGAATATTCATAACGTTGTATCGAAGCATGTCATTAAGGTTGACACCATAGACGTGTAACGCATAGACTGACAGTCCCTTAATAATCGGTTACTGCGAGATTACTGGGCTAATGAGTCTTAACATCTTATGACTCAAAGTGGGGAGCGTCATTGTAGTGCACCCCTGCCCGGAGCAAAGTTCTGAGTAGCACTACATTGGTTATGGGCTGGCGTTTCTCTTAACATCAGGAGGGCGTCCAGCTCGTCTCACCACTTCATGGAATAAAAAATAAAGAAAAATCGGCCCGCCGTAAGTGAATCCAAAACTGTATCTATGTAAGTGTAACAAGCACGTTCTTATACTCGATGACACGCACACAAGCCCACCGACAATGTTGCTGCTATAAGAAATTTACCTTTTAAATGTGGACAAACTGAATTCTACGAATATAATACGAATTTTTATGCGATTCACTGCAGCGACGATCTATGTAAAGAGACAAAATTGTCTACATTGAAGTGGCTTCACTTTGCATAATAATATTGCGATTCTAGGCGTTATTATTCTATGGTTGATCTATAACACAATGATTAATAACGCTTCATAGCGTTTCCCGGAAATCATTGGACTATTGTATTTATGAAAGAATATATATTACAGTTATAAGCCAAGTTTGATATGTACTATGTACACAGAAGATTCAAAATATAGTATGTTATTCAGTGATTGCGACGAAACGGCTTAAAGTATTTGAAATAAAGATTGAAAGTTTGTATGGTAGTTCGTCAACCATTCTGCAGATAAAGCCGTTGGCAATGTTTATATAAATTCGTCTATGTTAGGAACCACAATACGCTTTTGCATATTTTTGATGCGTGAACAATGACTTCATTACGATTTTCAACTGTTATAATTTAGATTTGATTTTGTTGTTTTTTATGTCGAACAATGATCAGAATAACACCTGATAGTAAATGATCAAGCTAATAGTTATACAAATTGTAGAATCTCTAGAAGATCTATGATATATGAATATTTAAGGAGGGTAAGGATAAGGGTTCTTATTTTTCCAACTTACTAAACATCTCTAAAAAGATGCTAGTATTATTTATTACTGTTATTTTTATTTTTAGATTTTACACTAACAAAACAAACCGGCATTGACTGTATGAAGCCCGAAAGACGGTCTCGATAGAGATGTCAGTGTTAGACTGATATTTTTTTGCTTGATTTTGCACTTACAAAATGTACTGGTACTGACTATCAAGCCCCGAGGCCGATCTCCTTAGAGATGTCAGTATTAGCCTGTTTTTGCAGTGCTAGATCTTACACTAACAAAACAAGGTATTGACTAAATAGTTATTAAGCTTTGAGGCCAATCTCGTTAGAGATGTCAGTATTAGCCTGTTATTTTACATTGCTTGATTTTCCACTTACAAAACAAACCGGTATTGACTGTATTAAGCCCGGAGGCCGACAGACCTATGATTAAAGCGATTCAATTTGATCCCCTTGATCGGAACTCATAGATATATGTATTCGGAATTATCTTCCTGATTTCGTACTACGTGTTCAATATTTACTACTAATAACCGGGAAACTGCAGGTTATATCATAATACTTGCTGACTTATGCCCACTTGGTTGGGCATACTGTTAATAATCCTTTTTTTTACTTTTGTTACTTAAATAAATAAATTAATAATAAATAAAAAAGGACATTTAAATTAATTAAATTTAAAGGACATTTATGCACAGCGCCGTCTAGTTCCAAGCTAAGCCGAAGCTTGTGTTATAGCAACTAGATAACGGAATAAATTACATATGTAACATACTTTTTCTTTTGTAAATATCGAATAAAATATTAAAGATAGACATATGCTGTCGTTTTTTGTAGACATTTAGAAGCTCCACGTCGTTTCTCTAGAACTCAAACATATATCTTTCATAGTTAAGTCAGCGTTCGTAAGATACGGACTACCACTTAAGAGCCTTTTTATTTATCAAATTTTTATATAGCCTATGACACTCAGCAATAATGTGGCTTTCTATTGGTGAAAGAATTTTTAAAATCGCTTCAGTAGATCGCGAGATTACCCCTTACAATTATAACAAACACAAACACACAAACTTTACTTCTTTATAATATTGGTTTCATAATATTTGAGTTAGTACTATAACAATGTTATATAATATGATGTCTTGCTGCAATACATAATATATAAAAAATAATTTTTATTTACTAGCCTCGCCCCGAGGTTTTAATCGCCTTAATGTATGTATTATATTATATTCTTCAATTACTCTATTTAATAAAGTGCCAATTAGTTAGGGTAGTGTTCCGATGTTAACGAATCTGAAAATAATTCAATATATTATTAACTAGCTTCCGATTCCGGCTTCGCTCGCGAATATTATACGTGTATTATACAATAAATCTTCCCTTTGAATTACTCTATTTAGTATTAAGAAAAACTTAGAAAATCGGCTGGGTTTTTAAGATTTGCTTAAATCTACATGGGGACAGACAAGAGTTTGTTGCATACAATGTATTGAAGAAGTCCTATCAGTAAATCAAGCGTTCTTAAAACTGACTCTAAGCCGGATTTTAAGGATATACAAAGCTTAATACATACAAAATTTTACATGTAATGTCGGGGCATGAAGCTAGTTTTTAATAAAGCATAACAATATCGAATATCTGGCATCTTGGCACTCGTCCTGGCCTACTTGGCACGACAGTTTTATTAACCGACTAACAAAAAAGGTTATCAGTTTCGACTATATAATATGTTTATATATGCGTATATATATAATACATGCTGTGCCCGGCGGTTTTACCCGCGTAGGTCCCGTTCCCGGGCAATACCGGGATATAAAGTCCTGTGTTTTAATCCAGGATATCACCTACCTAAATACCAAATTTCAAAAAAATCGGTCCAGCCGTTTTTGCGTGAAAGACAAACGTACAGACGGACACACTTTCCCATTTATAATATTATATAGTATATATGTCGCAGGCGGATTGTATAATCCGCTGTATTACATTACGGCTTGCCGTTTTACAAAACAGGGCCGTTTTGCAAAGCGGCGATACTTTTAAACGTTTAAAAAAAACTGAAGTGTCATACTAATAAAGATATTGGATTGTGAAATGTATGTACTCTTTCTCAGCCCAGTATTAAATTTCAATTACTATTTTTTAATAAGAACATACTATATTATATTCACAAAAACGTTTTGTTTTTGTGTCTAGAAGATATATTTTGGATAAGCTTATTTTATATAAAATCATAAAGACATTGTTAGTCTCATTACGAGTTAAGCTTATCTTAGCTGGAAAATCTACAAACCCGATTGAAAGGCACATTTCAAACTCTGAGAATTATGACTTTACTAGCTATTGCCCGCGACTCCGTTCGCGTGGACTTTCTTATAAACTGTGACCCTCCCTTTCCTCCCTTATAATCCTCAAGAATTGTAGCCTATGTGTTATTCTGATGTATAAGCTATATTGTGGTAAAGTTTCATTCAAATCCATTCAGTAGTTTTTACGTGAAAGAGTAACAAACATCCATACATCCATACATCCATACATCCATACATCCATACTTACAAACTTTCGCCTTTATAATAGTAATAGGATATATCATAAAAGTTACGTCTAAATACCTTGTATTCATGATATTTCCTAGAATGCTAGAAACGGGTCTAACGATTCACTACGAAATGGAAATATAAAAATGTATTCTTAGAAAATTCATCATAAAATAAATGAAGAATTGTCTTGAAAATGAACATTGTATTTTTTAATACCGCAAACATTGCATGTAATTTTTCTATATTAATATAAGAATTTATGATTGCTTTCTGTCGTAGAATTTGTTCTAAGCGTTTTGTTTGCAACTATTTTTTATGACTATTACGTAGTCTAATGATAAATTTTTTATGTTTGTTTTTTGTATACTGGCAGATAACTGAAAAAAAGAGTGTTCTGATGTAGATACCTTCATATAATTATTGTTTGGTAGGCGGGAAGCCTGGCAAATACCAGGGCGATGGTTACAACATAGTCCCGGAATACGACTTCTATAAACGGGCATTGAGTAAATATATTCTATTAAAACTATCATTGCGTTTCGTTCAGGTAGTGGGAGCGTCAATTTTTATTCTTAACTAGCGACCGACTCCGGCTTCGCTAGCATTTATTATAAATATGAACCTTCCTCTTGAACCATCTATTAAAGAGAAACCGAACGAGAATCGGTTGCGCAATTTTATAGATTTAAGCATAAATAAAAATATAGGAACACAGAAAATAACAATGTCTTTTATATTAAGGTATGTAGCGATTCACTACGCCGATACAATTGCTACACAGATTTTCCGTTATTTTATCTACAAAATTAAATACGGTAGGTAATCTAAACATGTATATCCTCAATAGAATAGAAACAGAATCAATAACAAACCCCAAATTCTTTTTCAATGAAAAATAAATCGTTTTCTGAATAACGTTATTTAAACATTCACCGTCCATGCTTCGTCAGCTTCGCAACTGAATTTGATTCTTTCCCACAAGCTTTGCAATGTAATCCTCGTTCCACAAAACACTCGTTCGTTTAAATAGAACAGCTAACGTTTCTTTCATACTAGAATTTTCAAACCTTTTATAAGTTGCGTCACGAATGTTTAGCGCTGGACGAGAATAGCTGCGCATCGGTAGAATCGCGCTCGTAATTGACGTATTGGTGCGAGAACGATTGTGGAACCAATCAACGCTCGCGCACCCGACGATCACGCGCCCCGCGCGCCGTGCCGTCCCCTCGATACCTTATTTTTGACTTCTGCGCAGGATTCGCTCAGCGCTAAAGATTCGTGACGCTACTTATATATTTGCTCTTGTGTATCTTTGATATTATATTCCGAGATACGAGTACGTTAAGGAGCGTACCTCTATTCCGGCATCTGTCAGGGAATGCTTAGATATTTCTAAATCTCGGCTGAATAGGAATAGGCTTCTAGTCACACATAAAATTTAGGATCAGTCGAGATTAATTAATTATATAAAAATAATGAAATAATTTTATTATAATATGACAAGCTGTGATTCACAATTTCACATGTGTTAGATCCATTTATACGTTTTAAATAATTATTGTTTTTAAAATGTAGTCTAAGGTAACCGAAAATATGATTTTACCAAAAATAACTATTTTTATTACTTAATAATTTTTAAGAATGCTTTTCTTTTCTTTAGATCCACTTGGATCTAGAGATCATATACAGTATATCTTCTATAACAATTACACAAAAATATCCTTCCAAAATAAGTATTAAATCAAATAAATACAAACTATAGTCCTATTACCTTTATCTACCACAAATAATATGTTGCTTTTTAAAGAAAACGAATTTTAAAACAACTTGTCTACCGCCTCTTGCATAAGAAAATCCAACCATTTAAATTTATTTTAAAGATAAAAATAGTTTTATCTACCGTAATAGCACTTAAAGCTTAGTACACACTGACTTTGACTCATTAATTATTCTTCAGATCGTAGTAGTTTCAAGTCACTAATCAGTTACCGAGATAATTCCGATACGTTGCTAATT
>JADANM010006225.1:3127018-3138605 GCA_026213755.1 Eurema hecabe
CAAAGTACTTATAATATAAATGTAAATCGTTATTCTCTCATAGTTAGACCACAAGGCTTGCCCAGTTCGTTAGTGTATATTAAATTACCCGATCTTAGAAATGGGTAAATTGCTGAATTTCTCCTCGGAGCTTAAGCTTGATCACTGTCAACACTCGCTATTAGATTAAACTGCCTGGCTATGATAACTATTCCACAAGCCTTGTGTTGTATGCAGCTTATAGGACTATGAATATTACAAATGCTATATACAGTCTGTTAAGAAACTAGTCTTCAATCACCTGTTAATGATGATGTCATATGAATAAATTACAAACTCGAATTAAAAAAAACCCTATTTTAAAGGTCGGAAGCGCAGTCACGATAGACTATGTTACTAAAATAATTTTCGCTAGATAACAATTACTACAAACGTTAAATTACCTATATTATGTTTATTTTTTGTTCGTGCTAGAACCTTAACGTTAAGCCGCAATGGAACGACTTTTACTGGTAAGTTCACTGGTTTCCCGTTTCACTCTTTCTCTTTTCCTTGTAACATATAATTTCTTTTTATACTTTCCACTTGAATGTATCAACAACCAGTGCGTCTTATAGGGTATTTGTATTATATTTCGTACTATATATAGAGTTTTTTCATAGGGTTAATTTTTCGATTAGATCCGAATTGAGATTCAAGTGTATAGTTGTTGGATATGATTCGTTTTTTTATTTCGAGGTTCAGTATATTGTATCAAATTGGATTTATTAACTGGAAGGTATGGTTCTGACAGGTAATACCGATGTGATCGTATTTTATGGCACCGAGAATTCAATATAAACTGTTTTTCGCTTCTATTATTTTTATATACATTACATTTTTCTGATTTACTTAGAAAAAATGGTGAGTCGTATTACGAAAGTGTTATTTGCTTTAAAATGTTCATTTTACAATAATTGTTTTACAAAGAAAAATATCAGCTCAATCGTAGAAATTTTACTAGAACTTAGTGATAGTAAAAGTTACTCGCATATTTATAGTATTCACTGAATTTTAAATAAAAACAATATGAAATGAACAGCGTAAAAAGGTAAACTTACCTATATAAAAAGTCTTCAAATTACGTTCAAAGATTTAAGAAAATCTTTTTATATTAAATATTTGCTGCCCTCTTTAGTTATCTAGCACACACAAATTCAATAACAAGATGAAGCTTCAACAATTTTCTTAACCGACCTTATTTTTCTGAAGCCTTAATACCGCGGGGAGTCTAAAAAAGAGGCCATTTTTCGTAGGTCGTAACTTAACAAAAAATATAGGTGTGCACTCACCAAACAAAAGTCCTGCTTATAATCTTACTTTGCTTTGTAAATAGGGTTTTGAGATTCCAAGCTTTTTATTTTCGGATGTCTTGATTCGTAAAATACGTCTCGAACAGATTGTTAACTTGGATAAATATTACCTTTTTACGGTGTGCTTAAGAATGCTTTTTATTAAGAGTTGTTTTGGGTTATTTTGTGGACTTTTTGAGTCGAAATAATATGTCGAAATAATAAGTCTATGTTGGTTATTATGGCTGTGTTTTGCAGCTGTTTATGCAAAGACCAAATCTGTTTTATTTAATATATTTTTATATATAAAAAGTATATTATGAATGATTCAAATATAATTAAGTTTAATATTAATGAAAGTATTCAAAATCGGTACAATTGAAAACTACGTCCATTATTATTTATTTTTTCTTTGACTTAAATTATTAGCCTAATATATTTATAAAGTTTGCATTAAGTATCCTTCAAGGATTTCCCAATAACTTTACAAAGAATAATTACATTCAGGAATGATATCTTGAATTTATTCAAGAACCAATTATAATATACCTAATATTGAAGCCTATTCGCAATGCTATTTACATTCATTGATTATTAAAATTTGTCATTCAAAGAGACCCTTGTCTTCATTGTCCCATCATGCTAATTTCCCTTTGAACAAAATTATATACATTTTTAATATCTTAATGTAACGTTAAATAAAGAAATGTTTGTCGCAAAATCCTTTAGGTACCTTCATATTTAATAAGCGGTTTTGTGATGAGTTCTCAGTATTTAAAACAAAGGAAAAAGGCTTATTGATTTTACCATATGGGAAGATTGAAAAAAGGGTTCATTAGCCATGAGATTGCTTCTATAAATAATCTTGTGGGAGATATTATGACGTACGTTTAGGACCATGACGCCAGGAGGTCTCTTCCTATTAGAACGAGTATTTAATATGATTTTTGCCACCAATAAATATAAAATAGTCTGCTGAAAGCATTTTTACTGTATTTATTAACCAATTTATAAATTTGTGAATTCAAATTTTACAGTAGGTAAACTAATTTTGACGATTATATTTTTAATAGTAGGTGACGCAATTAAGACTATTATAATTCTGACATGAGCATCTAATAAATAAATAAATATTTTCAGGACATTTATACACAGCGCCATCTAGTTCCAAGCTAAGCCGAAACTTGTGTTATGGCAACTAGATAACGGAATAAATTACATATACATTACTTTTCTTTTGTAAATACATACATACAATACATAGCAACACCCAGACCCCAGAAAAATACAAATGTAAATTACAAATATATTTTTCCGGTGTGGGAATCGAACCCACGACCCTTCGCGCAGAAGGCAGGTGTATTACCTACTGCGCCAAGCGGTCGTCTATAAAAAACCGTCACTATTTTCAGTTAAAAATCGCAGTTACAAATTCTATTATGACTGTGCGAGCTTAACACATTCGTTGTTATATGAAATTTCCAAGTAAATGCTATAAACATCAGCGTCATATCCCTAACTTTAGCTAATAGAAATAAAATTTAAGCCCCCTCCGGGAGTTTTGGTTTCGCATACATTGTCAATATCAATTTTGCGAGCTGATACGATCCTATTGGGACCTAAGTTTCCGTTTACGTTAATTTATTGTTTGATATACGAGCGTTCGGTGATTTTACAGTCAAATTTAATTAATGTCTAAACTTATGACTAATTTACAGCTCGATTTCAACGCTCTTTAGGTTAATGAGCAATGTTTGGAGTTTGCATGTGCAATTAGGTTTTGATGTTGTAAAAATGTTTGTTTTGACTTCTAGATAGTGTCCCGGTTTTACCTGCGTGGTTTCCGTTTCAGTGTAGTTACCAGGATATAAAGTATTTAATAAGATAGTTAAGTATCTAATCTATCAGCGTGCTAAATTTCAGCCAAATCGGTTCAGTGGTTTTGAGCGTAAAAGAGAGAAACTTTCATGTTTACTATTATATCTGGAATTCCTAGGTGTACAATTGTTGGTTGTAGATTTTAAAATAAAATGGTAAAATGGTAAATTCTAGCGTATTTATTTTCGTTACTTTAAAGTTGAAATATTTGAACAATATCTAAGTGTCAAATAATTATTAATAATTTCCTACCGAGAGAGGACATGCAATTAAGCAAAAATCATTTAATTCTATAATGACTTTCTGAAATTATATATTTTGTGACAAGTTTGCCTATCGCTCTTTCTCTTATAAATAAGATACACATTTAAAATCAAGATAATATAGACGTCCTACTAACCCAAATATAACACTACAAAATTAAAAATCCCCATAAATCAACCGAGAAGCAACGTAAAACAGAATTCTTAAACTCACTAATCGTTAATTGAAGTGCTAACTCCAGTCGTATGTGAAAATGGAAATGTTAGAAGTTCCATAATTTAAGACGCATAACTCCTTTATACTCGTACAACTTACCTAATTTATTAAGCCCTGTTTGACTTGGCACGTGGGATAATATTTCCTTCGATTCGAATTGTTGGGGCACGAGTTCGAAAGTGGGTTTGTGTGTTATTAACATACTTCTAATTGAGTAATGTTTGATAACTTGGTATTAAAATCCTATTCTAATAATAATATAATTGGCAAAGTTTTTAAGTACACGTTTGTCTGTTAGTCAAGTAAACAATACTTTAGGTACGGATTTAGTTAAAATTCGTAATGCAGGTAGGTTTGACCTCGTAAAGCAGGTAGATAATTACATAGGCTTTTTATCCCGGTCTTGTTAACAACACAACGGGGCGTGACTACTTATAAAGAGCCATATTGCAAAACAAGAACGCGATGTTTTCTTAAATATTAGTTAAGCTTATAATAGCCTCTATACTTATAGCTTACTAACATTTATAAACATGAAAGTTTGTGAGTATGGATATTTTGAAGTTTGTTATTCTTTCCCGCAAAAACTATTTAATTTATTTGGGTCATATTTGGCATGACGGTAGGTTAGACCCTGGGTTAAAACATAGCATATTATGTATCTCGGTGTTTCCCCGGAGACAGAAACCGCGAGGCACGGCTAGTATAGTCTATATAAAACCACATCTAATAATTCTTTTTATTTTAACGCTAGAGTGGGCGCGTCTTTTTGTGTATCATTAGTAGGCGCTCGATCAGCAATTTGCCGCCCGGAGACACCTGATGGTATACCGGATACCTTCTTCTCCAACGGTCCCCCGCGCACTGACAACGTCCAGATTCGCCAGGCTACAGGCTATTTAACATGACCTGGTAAAGTACGTTACGTGTCGTTGATGAAAAGCTAACAACAGACAAAAGTCTACAATTTATACAGAAAAGCGTAATAATTTGTCTTTTACGTGTTTAAAAGTGGTTTTTATTTATTTATTATTTATTTATTAAACACTTTATTATATACACTTTACGTTTAGTTGTGTATAAAATATATAAAAAAAGGAGGATGTGGAACCTTTTTTGGAGCAATCTAAAATCTGTGGCCACTTAATCTATTGACCAGCCGATAGTTAGGATATGGTACATGTTGAAAATTTGTACTAAATATGCTGTAAGAAGCACGATCCAGAACTCTGCATACTAGTAGGTACTACATAATATATACAAATAGTATTACCGATTCTAGTTCAGACTTTTTTAACAACGTAAATATTTTTTACGCTACGTCCTTAGACATTCATTTAAACTATTCATTTACGTAATTGACTAATTTATTTTCCTTTTGTTACTTAACGCGTTATAATTTGTCCCAGTGATAACGCCAACGCGGTAAAATACAAAATACCTTCAATACCCAATTTCTTATCATCTTATCTAACACTTCAAAATACGAAGTTAGTAACAAAATTATAAGGGTCTCTCGTCAATCGTGACGTGTGGGCCGGCTTTATTGAATTTTCCCTACAAAACAGCTGATTTGAAATAATTGAGTCAAAGTTCGGAATTTCATCGTATACACGAGTAAAGCATTAGATGTAGAAGCGAATCTTTATGGTAATTCTTTTTTATCTGTTGTGTAAAACACACAAACACTAATAAGCAATACTAAATATACCTTGTACTGACACACTATGCAGGCACGTCCGCACACTACGGCTGTCGACAGTCGAATGCCATCTTACCATTATACCTCAGTACACTACATGTGGCCTTTTATTAGTATTAATTATGTAAAGTAAAATAATGTAAGTGCGTATAAACAGTTAAATCGTGTTTATTAAATATTTCAAAACAATATAATTCTTATCACATTTTATTTTTCTATGCGTGTTAATATTCATACTTCGCGTTATCACGTGTTGCCTGAAAGAGATAACATTTTAAAGATGAGGTCACCAGTTACTATATAAATTATGTATTTGTATATTTTAGTAAAAAGATTGTCACAAAGTGAAAGATAATAAATGAAAAAGACCGTTCATATAATTACAGGCTGGCTAGAATAAAAAAATAAGAGCTGTCAAAATTCTGTCACATGTCAAAATATACATCAAATTGCCACATTTCGATATATAAACATTAGTGTTCGATGTTGTCACAATAATTCCGATATAATATTTCACGAGTTCATATTTTTTTTCGTCAAAATATAATTCTTTGATGTCTATACTTACGTGCTTATTAACCAGTTGATTGAACTTATCTGTGGTTTTTATTATACCTATGACTTTCTTTATTATATTTTATTATTTTTAATGTTATATTTTTTTAGTACAGCCAAATTACCCCACTTCTTTATCCCCGACGCAAGAACGCACGACGGGATGTTATAAGTTTGACGTGTCTGTGGGTGTGCCAGTGTGCGTATGTTTGTCCGAGTTTTTTTTATATTGAAAGGTATAGCACGCGTCACGAATCTTTAGCGCTGAATGAAACGTGCGGAGTAGTCAAAAATAAGGTATCGAGGTAACGGCGCGGCGCGCGGGGCGCGTGATCGTCGGGTGCACGATCGTTGATTGGTTGTCCCAGACGTGTTATCTTTCTCGCACCAATACGTCAATTACGAGCCCGATTCTACCGATGCGCAGCTATTCTCGTCCAGCGCTAAACATAAATGACGCGTGCTATATATCCGTCGAGAATGTTCTTAGCTGTGGTTTATGTTTGGTGGAAATCGGTTCGAATCTTCAAGGTCATCAGGGGGCCAACCACCATCTCTTATAACAGTATTATTTTAATCTTACTTTCGAATTTCGTACCATGACATGTATATTATTATTCTGGTCGTTTATAGGAATGTTAAACGTTCAGTTAGCTTGTTTTTTTTGGTCGGGGGTTTATGTATTTTGCTATAATAACTTGTATTAATATTGTGATGGTTGTTCTTGTAAGTTACATTAATATTGTATCTATTTATTTTTAAAAGAGCAACTATGAGAGTTTCTTGCCTTTCCTCTGTAAGAAACTGCCTTCCAGAACTTCCAAAACTGGTGGTAAATTATTGTTTTTAATACAATTAAAAAATTAAAAATTAAAAAGTGTTACTATATGTAGTCTTGTGGAATAAATTATTTGAGTTTGAATTAGTATTGGACTAAATATATATGTCTACCCTTTCACAGTTTACGTCAGGTAATAGCATTTCATTAAAGAAAGCCCTCACTTAGTCTCAAATTTAAATGTATCACTTCGTTGAATTACTCTACAAGACCAATATAAAAATATGGCGTCATAAGACCAAAGTATTTACTGAAAACAACGCAAGTAAAACCGTGGTACAGCGTACATAAGGTACTTGCTTATAAAAACAGAAATTACAGCAAAAGTATATAAGAGACATTAAAAAAAATTCTCTTCGGTATGTTATTTCTTTATATTTCGTTCTTCCTTATAATTGTATAACAAAAAGGTCGTCGCATTGTTTTGTTATCTGATAGGATACGAGGTTTATATTTTATTCATAGGAACACATCTAAGTAATGAAATACGCAGAATAACATTTGTCAAGTCATTCTTATTCCCAAAAGTTAATGTGTACAAGTCAAATGGAAAGTTTTTCAGGCTTACTGCGCTTGAAAATGTTTTCGTAATGTGATATTTCTACTTATCTATATTATAATTAATGCGAAAGTAAGGGGTTGGGTCAAAGGTTATATGAAAATCCACGCGGACGGAGTCGCGGGCAACAGCTAGTATTAGATATAAGAAGGTAATTCTGTCTTTCTGGTATGCTCGTCTTAAGCAGTACCTTAAGAAATTATTGTAAATTTGGTACCAATCTCAAAAGTATTGCAAAAGGCTTTGAAGGTAATGACAGTACGTTTACAATCAAAAGTTAGCAAAAACTTCCTATTTATAATGATATTCTTAGCATACCATGCTAAATACAAGGCATACACACACACACCGAAACTCACATATACACACTTACACACACTCATATAATATACTATAATATAAATATTATTTATTAATTAGTAATAATAGATTAATTAATAAATAAATATTATTTATTTATTAATTAATCTATTATTACTAATTAAGTATATTCAATATTTGAAAAGACTCGATTAGTAGGTACACTAATCCAGTCTTTTCAAATATTTATTAAAGGTTGCCTGGAAGAAATCACTTTTTGCGATAAGGCCGCCTATTATATTACTGCTATTCTCTACTATTAGCCTATAAGATGTAAATTTAGTAAAAGTTAAATAAATAAATAAATATACTCACACATACACACTCAAGCAAACACATAGACACAGACACACCACACATAAATCAGTTTTAAGATCACCTAGCAAGAAGATCTATCTAGTACTACCTAGTAATAACTAACTCACGATCAATTATGTAGCAGTGCTATAGATTCCTTCTCGCATCCCTGAGGAATTCAGGGTGGGATAAAATATGGCTGCCGCGTATACGGTCGTCAATACGAGGGAATTTTAGTATGATTAACGCGAGGTGTGGAATAAATCCATCTTGCTTTAATGAGAATTGGGTTTTTTGCTTGCTTCACGTGAATGTAACATTACACACACAAACATACAATTATTATATATACACACACGTTCACTCACATTTCAAAATAAAATAAGAAATTTATTGCCCAAATTAATTTTAACACAGAATATCACTTTTACGCTGGTCCGGGCTTGCACCCAGAACACTAGTTTGCAGTAGTCGACTTTACTGACCTTAGATCCTGTTTGTGGAACCCTTTTGGAATAATTTTTAAGGGGCTTACTACACGTAACTATTGTTATTAAAATTAATTTTAATTTTTTATTGTTATTACAATGCAACGTTATCACTTTGTAACAATATTTTTTCGTAATATAATTTTCATCATTTCATCTTGTAACATAAGCATATAAAAATTTTATATTTCTAAAGAAGCGTAGTAGGTTATTTTTTATTACATTAGACAAACGTTTTTATATTTCTCATTATTTTAATACTATTATTTTTATATTCAACGAAATTACTGGGCTAATGAGTCTTAACATCTGATGACTCAAAGTGGGGAGCGTCGGTGTAGTGCACCCCTGCCCGGGGTTGGGCTTTATAGCAAACTTCCGGGTAGCATTGCTTTTGGCTGGCGTTACTCTTACCATCAGGAGTGCGTCCAGCTCGTCTCCCCTCTTCATATTATAAAAAAAAATATTTACACGACAACGACAACCGTTGGTACAATGAAATCTTTCAGTCAGTTAAATATTTGTAGGTAAGTTGAACAAAAGATATTTCGGATAACTTTGATATAGCCTAGCTACTAGGTCGTTAGACGCCGTATGTTTCATATAACATAAAGACAAAATGCTCAAAGACAAGCCTTTTATATAAACTCAGATTTATACAAAATGTACGCCTTGCAATAGGATTTATCAAAGTGAAAATACAGCATAAAGATGTTTTTATTTTTAACACCTATATTGATATTGAAATGGATTTTACTTACTGTATAGAAATAAATAAGTGCTTACAATAGGGTCAGTGTTTTTGACTACGAAATTACTACCTTATATAAAGTGCAAAATAATTATGTTTAAAGGCAAGATTATTCTGTTTTTAATAATTGTTAATCTATTCTATCACGTGCTAAATTAACTATGTACTTAAAAAACATCTTTTCTTTAAATATAAGAATACAATGTTCAATAAATGATGTGAAAATCTTGCAGGAACACTATTCTAATCTAATACATAGGGTATTAATCCATACTAATATTTTCAATGCGTAATCACACTAAAACTACTGAACCGATTGTAATGAAATTTGGTACACAGATGGTCTAGGGCCCAAGATAAAACATAGGCTACTTTTAAACTTGAATATTATAAGGAGAGAAGGGTGAGTCAAAGTTTATATGAAAGTCCACGCGGACGGAGTCGGGGGCAATCCTAGTATTGTATAGGTAGAAAAATATCGAAAATATTCTTTTTAAGTTTGGTGAGTAAGGCTGCAACACACCGTTGTTATTAGATTGTATGTTATCATAGTTATTGTTTTGGTGTAGTTTTTATTTTAAGCTTAGGTATAAATCACTGAATGCCTTAAGTGTTTAAAATGATTTTCGTAAGCCATTTTTTATTTTACTTACTAAATATGCTAACGTCTTCAAGCCTATTTTCTTCATCTCTACCTCAGAATCAGCTTGACCCAATATTCCAAGGCTTTTTGGCTACTAACTACAAAACTCAATAACAACCTTTAAATAGGTCAGTGAATGTTTACAAGCTTGACGATATATCAAATTGTGCTGACTTCATCCTGCCTAACAAATCGCTAGGTAATATATCAACGCATATTATGTCAGACGACACTGTCGTGTTCTTTAGAAAAATACCTCGCTATATTTACATACTAGCTGTTGCCCGCGACTCTGCCGACGTGGACTTTCATATAAACTTTGACGCCCCATTCCCTTTAACCCTTCTAGTTAAAAAGTACCCTACGTTTTATATGTGTACCAAATTTCATTACAATCGGTTCAGCGGCTTGGCTGTGAAAGCGTAAAGATATCTATTGGAATATTCTAGAAATCTAGGCTTTTTATAGAAACACTTTAATCATCATGGTATCGTAAAAACTATATTAACTACATAGAATTTCTACATAGAATGTTAAGTCTAGGTAAAAAGCCTAGTTGAATAAATATAATAAATAATAATAAATATTGCGGGACATTTATACACAGCGCCATCCAGTCCCACACTAAGCAGAGCTTGTGTTATGGCAACTAGATAACGGAATAAATTACATATACACCCTTTTTTTGTAAATACAATCATACAATACATAGCAACACCCAGACCCCAGAAATATACAAATGTAAACTACTAATATATTTTTTCAATAAATATATATTAAATATCTAATTGACTTTGTAGCTATATTTTAAAATCAAATGCATAACAATATACATTCATACGTTTATAACTAAAAATTATTTATAAAAAAATCTAGAATCTTTAATTGTTATATCTAAGATGGAATTCCAAGTTTTTATTAAATTTAATTCCAAGGTTATATTAACAAAATATTCCCTACCTACCTATATTACTGAAAGCTAAGCGTATTAATAGTAGCGCTGCTAAGCTTTGTGCAAAAGCTTAAACATGAAGTTCACTTGATGTCAAATACAAAGTGTTACCAGCGGCGATTTTACACTCTACGATATTTAATTTAAATAAATATGACTTTCATTTACACGATACGATATTAGTAAACCTTTTCATACTTAAAGTGGATATAAGTTCGTTGCAACATTGCTTTATTTTAACAAATAAAAGTATTAATGCGTCTTATTTATTGATAAATATTTTGAAGACAAATTTTTACAATATACAAATAATTTTAATCAATTCTGTTACGATTTATTTATAGACAACATTTTATTGGTATTAAGTTTTAAAGGAATCTCCGATATGTATTAAGACTTTTATGACATGACTATCATGACTTTTTAATTACTCATGATAATTGACTTTCATAAAAGTCTGACTTGCCTGCATAATACTCACGACTGTCGTAACGACAAATCGTATCGATCGTGTCGTACGGTCGTGGCGGGCGCTCTAAATCAATTCACTAGAATTGTCGATAATCCATTGTTTAGGGTCAAACCCAAAACTTTTGACAGATAACAAACTGCCCCTTTCACAACAAAAACATCGTCAGGCGTGTGTTCGAGCGATTTATTAGAAAACATTATTCAAACCCCGGTTTTGTTGAAACATGTTCAAGCGTATAATTAAATTATTTAAGAATAATAAATTTAGTTTCGCCTGCGTGCCTTCGGGCTCGCAATGAGAGC
>JADANM010006225.1:3150579-3171498 GCA_026213755.1 Eurema hecabe
CACGACTGGGGAACCAATCAACGCTCGCGCACCCGACAATCACGCGCCGTGCCGTCCCCTCGATACCTTATTTTTGACTTCTGCGCAGGTTTCGTTCAGCGCTAAAGATTCGTGACGCTGCTCATATTTGGGTCGTGAGCTTTGTGGAGGGTAGTTTTCCCGACGACTTGCTTCCATCTCGTTCGGTTGGAGTCACACCGAGGGCATTGCACTTATGTTGACTCAGTCGCCATTTTGTTTGTCAGTCCAGCGGGTCGGTGATCGACCGCGTGTTTTTTTGCCTTCTACCTGGCCCTGAACCTCCCATCTCCATCGAGCTTTCATTCCTGGAGATATGACCAAAGAACTTCAATATTCTCATCAATAATCTCTTCAATATTCATGTAATAATAGTCAACAATAATGTTCTTACTAATATGTAAGAGTGACAGTTTGTACATATATTTTTTTCGCTTTAAACATGGCATGATATATGGCCTTAAATAAACACGGAATTTTTTAACCAATTTATACGGAAATGAAAACAAACAAAGCGAGCAAAACCAATGTGCGGATATTAAAAAAATATCTTTGTCTCGACCGATATCAAACGAAAGCTAGTACCATAGTGACCATTAGCCCACTTCGTTGGGTTTAATGTTAATTATCCTTTTCGGTTTTTATATAGCCTATGACACTCAATAATGTGGCTTTCTATTGGTGAAAGAATGTTTAAAATCGGCTCAGTAGATCCCGAGATACCCCTTACAATTTAACGAACACAGAAACTTTACTTCTTTATAATATTAGTATATACAATACAATACAGTAATATACCAAATCTTTATTTCCCAAACAGACGTAACGTATATTTTTTCGTTTTCATAAATTATTCCCTTTATGGGAGCTACACGTTTTATTACATATATTTTATACGCCTTAGGATAACATATAAGTAATAAAATGAGAATAATGCTTTTATGTATGAATAGGTCATTGACGATACTTTATAAAAAATTATTTGATCTATAAAAATATAATCGCAATCCGGTAAAATGTTTTCTTGTGTTAATTGAAAATCTAATCTACGTGAATGTCCATTTTTAAATTGAAGTACAAGTTATAAAGATGCATGTATCTATACTAGTGACCAGCCTCGGATCCGTACGCATATAATAATCATGCTTTATATGGGATGTATTAAGTCTTGAATCTATACATATAATAAAAACGTAACGAGTCGCTGTCTGTACATGGAAGATATATGAGAAAAAATATTATAGGAGACCTTTATTAATTAACGCAATAGAACCCGAAACCATGATTTTTGGAATTTTTGTCTGTTTGTTTGTGAACGCTAATATCAGAAACGGCTTATCCTATCTAGATGGGGTTTTCAATGATATATTGTGGTAAGCTTCACTTAACATTTAGTGTTTAATTCATGTCAATCGGTTGATTAATAAAAAAGTTATGGCAATTTAAAGAATCACGTTGAACTTGCCGAACGTTTGTTGGCGCGGGTTAGGCATTTTCAAAAATGCTGCCCAAAGTCACTATTCTACGCGGGCGAAGTCGCTGGCACAGCTAGTCAATTCATATATTTAAAAAAACAGAATGAAAATCGGTAGTTTTAAAGATAAGAACATATGGTCAGGCAGAAAAAGCGACTTTGTTTCATTCTATATTATGATAAACAAATATCCATACATCTACATATCTCCAAAACATTATCATTTATGATACATAAAGATGTTATATATTTAATTGACTTGTTATTTGTATAACCATGTAGGTATACAAAGAATTCAATAACATATATTATGATGCATATATGATTAGTAAATATATATCGTTTGACTAATGAAAATATAACGATTTTCTTCATACATTTTGCAACTCTCAAATAAGCCTTCGCGAACAAATAGAAGCTTCATTCCGACTTCCGCATCACTATTTGCTAAGGACTCCCTCAGTCATGATAATTACATAATTCTTTACCCAATTTCGTAATTTTTGTTAGCAAACTCAATTCCGAAGATTAAATGAGGCACGTTTGCGGTAACCAATTCAGTTTAATTTACTTCAAGACCAGGTTTTTGGGAAAGAGTTGTTTTTTAATTTATATTGCCTTTAATAGCGACTCAAAAAGTATAATAACACTTCGCAATGGTTTTATGATTTGGAATTATAAAATCAAGAGAGTATAAAAAGATTACTTTTATCATAAACTTGCTAACATTTTGATATTTTAAAAGTTAATAGGTGACTTTTACTAATGTATTGCAGAATACAAAACTTTATTAACCCTACTATGGATAATATATTTTGAAACTAAAATTTATCTTTATTTGATCAGTGTTAGTATATTTTGATAAATTCTAATCCTATCACATTAATATTTTTTTATCAGAACACTATTATATGCAGGATAATTTCATACAAATGATTTTCAAAAACTAAAATTATTCATTAATTATGGAAGACACAACAAAAGAAAAAGTTTGTTTAATTTTTCCGGATCTAAACGAAGCATGAGCATTATTAGGATATTATACAAAGAAGACTTTTGTTTATCAAAAACACGTGGATCATTTTAAGCTTAGTAATATCGTAAGAATTTGTAAGTCGTTGACCTCTAGGTAAAGTAAAGTAGGTATACATATTAAACTAAGCAATATTTTTTGGTAAACCATTATTATAGGTTTCTTACTTCTTAAAAGCTCCTTTTGTTAAGTAAATAGTAAGTACCTAACTTACCTTCGTGTACAGACAGCTTAAGTTATCAAGTTGAGATCATTTTTAATTTTGTATATAGCAGATGGACGAAAAGAATAATCAAGATAGTAAAAACTATTTCATTATTAGTTTATTAGTCGAACCTCCTTGGTTTATTAGAATATTTAAATTCAAACTTAAAATAATTTTGTGGAATTTGTCAGTTGCTATAAAAACGTCAGCATTGTAAAAATTGTGATATCGGATCATTTGTATTGGGGAAGAATATACATCGTTATTATGATACTCTGAAGTTTTACTTATAAAGAACCTAAGAAAGAGCCATTATAAAGCAAGTAATCATTACCTCAGCATCACTACAACTACTACGACGACACTCTCTGCGACATATATTTTAATATACTTTTGAATTCGCCTTTTTGTATTCTATGTGAGAAAAGAGCTTGAAGGTATCCTATGGTAGGTTAATTCGCCATAGGCAATAGGCAATAGGCAGCTTGAATGTGTTACTGGCCTAATAAAAATCTAAACCAACCCGTAATTAATAACGCCTCAAGAAGTTAACAAAGCGAAAGATAATTACAGTTTAACGAGATGTGTTATTATGATCTTGTTTAACAGTTACGAATATTGAAGAACCCGCTTCAAACTTTTGAACTCAAAATTCGGTTAAGATTTCGCGATTAAAATACTTATTATATTGTGTCCTGATGTCTTTTATAAATGACTAGACTTGATTTTAGTTCGAAAGTGATTATAATTATGAAGCTACGGATGGCGACATTATTCTAACAGCTATTAGTCATTTTGTTTTGAGTTATTAAATTCTTCAGCGTTGTAAATTGTTAGTCTATTTAATTTGATCAAATAAACGAGGTCAATCGGTGCTGTGGTAGACAGTTGTAGGTTGCCTTGGGTTGTGGGTTCGATGTCCATTCTAAAAAAATACATTTGTATAAGTAGCGTCACGAATCTTTAGCGCTGAACGAAACCTGCGCAGTAGTCAAAATTAAGGTACCGAGGGGACGGCACGGCGCGCGGGGCGCGTGATCGTCGGGTGCGCGAGCGTTGATTGGTTCCACAACCGTGTTGTCTTTCTCGCACCAATACGTCAATTACGAGCGCGATTCTACAGATGCGCACTTATTCTCGTTCAGCGCTAAACATCCGTGACACGATAATCTACAATTGTGTTTATGAAAAATAGTTATTGTTGACAAAAAAAATGAAAAACAACCTTACAAAAATATAAATAAAAATTCGGCAACAGAAATACAACATCTGTAAAAATTTTAACTATCACTCTAACTATAACGGTTCATGAGATATGGGCCTGGTGGCACACGGTCGGACAAACAAACGAACAACGAAATCTTAGTTATAGGGTTTTTACCATGTGTTTGCGGGAATCTAACAACTTTTCGTAAAATGGAGAAAATGGCTAGTTAATAAACCTTCTAATGATAAAGACACAAGAGGTTTAATATACTCGTAGTTATTTTCATTAAAAAAAAGAATCATCAAAATTGTGTTCCTAAACGACGAAGTTATCGGTAAACAGACATAAAAAAATATTGTACATACAGACGAATTGAGAACCTCCTCCTTTTTTGAAGTCGGTATAAATAAATAACCGAATTTTCATAGGCTTATTAAGATGTACTACATATCTAAGATATCGCCTGCTCGTTTAGCCTTACAGTGAAGCCAATTTTCCTAAGTTACCCCATTTTCTTATGAGATGCGGAGCACTTTACAATAGCTGACGTTGTCGGATCTATATTCATTGATTCTCACTAACATATAGAAGTTACATGTAAAATAACCTCGCTAATATTATAAATGTGAATTTTTGTATGTATACAGGTTTGTTACTCTAATACGCAAAACTACTGAAGGATATGACTGTAGTTTGGGATACATATTAAACGGGAGCTTATGGGTTCATAGGCTTATATGTATTTAATCTTACTCAAATAAAGAAGTATTATTATTATTATTATCGGTCAACGCGGGTAAAATACTGAAACTTGAAAATAGCTATGTAAACGCAAGTAAAACCAGGACACGCGACTTATACTCGTATTTCATACATATAAATTACTACATAGTATAAAACAAAGCCGCTTATCGTTCCTTATACAGTATGCTTTCTTTAACACTAGAAGGGCCGGGCTTCATACTATACCTTCAAAGACCGCAGCGGTCAATTTGACGGTGCTAGAGATTCAGTCAGAATACTTAATAAATTATTGGTTATATTCATCAAATTAAAATAAAAAATAATAGTAATTTATATTTTATAAATCATTGATTGACACAATTTTTTATACACTTCTTATATAATACTTTTAGTCCCAGTATTGCCAAAGTAATGAAAACGCTTATAAAACCGGAAGACTCGGGTTGTCTTTCCTTATGTTTGCTTAAATATTTAGAACAACACAACCGATTTCTATGCAGTTTTTTATAATATAGTGATTAACGATATTCATATTAATAATATTGCGTCCAAAGACAGACGCTTGTAGAAATATATATAAAATGTGTAAGTTACTAGCTTCAAACATCTTGTAAAGTAGAAATGTAAGTTGACATAACTTCATAATAAATAATTCTCTAAAGACCCCATTTTAAATTATGATACAATACAAATATAATAAATAATAATAAATACAAATACATAATAAATGCATCTACAACAGTTTCAGATGCAAAATATAAAACCAATTTGCTTACATTTTACAGTATCCTTTCCTACCTATTTCTAACTAAAAATACTTTATAAAGTCCGTCAGTCCGCCTAGCGGTCACAAGATTTGCATGCGACATTACCCCTGAAGCAGTGAAAAACTCAACGTAGACAAAGAAAAAAAAAACAGCAGCTTATCTTGTAAATATATTTTAAACGACCGTTAGTATTATGTTTATGTTTAATTGCTTTAAAAAAAACATTTTTCTTTTTATTTATATAGTGTGTGTTGTATTCAACCAATGTGACAGGTTGAATAAACAAATATTAATTTTAAAAACACGGCAATTAGATTGAATCAATTATATTATAGTTAATAGATTTATTATACACGAACGAATCAGCCGAAAAGTTTTCCGCACAGCAGCGGCAGCACACATAGAATGATATGAAGAATGAAAGAATGATAAAACAAAAAAAAAAAAATATCAGTTGCGCGTGAATGCACCGTCAACCAATCATCTAAAGATTTAGGAGGAGACTAGAAATAGAATTAGGACATTTTTGCGTCTTCAATATTTTGCGCTTATAACATATCTAATTAATCTAATACTGGATTGATGAGTATTATTTCACTACTATTCTGTAATATAACTTAAACTAGTACGCAATAGCTATATTTAAACCTCAATCGCATTACACAAAAACATGTTTTTGTATAATGGCCGAAGAATCTCGAAAGACATTAAAACTCTTCGTTACGGGGCTAAAAGACTTTAATAGCGAACTTTAACTCCACGAACGCACTAATTGACAAGTTTTTAAGAGTAAGCGAAAAATTCTCGAAGATTCGAAACGGTACAAAATGAAAGAGATCTCTCGAGTTAAAATGAGTTTGTTTTTGGCAAGATCATCCTGGTTATTACTATGTCTCAACTTTGAACGTTATGTAAGAGCGCTGGCAAATTTTTAGCGATGTTTTTTCATTATTAGACTAAGATTACATTAGACTCACATGGTTATGAGTCAGGATTAAATAGTTTGATTGTTTTTTGGGTTAATATAAATATTACAATGACTGAAAACATATTAATTTGAAAAATGTAAGGTTTCAATCAACTTCCATTTTTTTAACTTAATCATTCTTAATTATCTGTATCATACTCTGTACTTGCGGGTATTCGAAAAAATATTTGACATCTGTCAAAATATGGTTCGTAATGGTGCGTAATGTTCGTTCGTTGTAACATTCTTGTATATTTAAAATATAAATGTGAAACAGTTAACTATTACTATTACTAATTGGCGTTTCGGAAAATAAAATAAATTTCATAAGCTCATATTGTGTAAGTAATTTCTTTTTCAAAACACAAGTGTTACAAGAATGAACGAGTTCTGTGATTTTCTGCTGTTAACTATGGTTGGTAAACTTCATTGACTACTAATGGCTACTGTTTAGAATATGGTAGTTAATTCTAAAATACGTACCTACATGTAGTCAAATCATCTATATATATAAAAGAAAGTTGTGTTAGTTACTTCACTTATAACTCGATAACGGCTCAACTGATTTGACTGAAAATTGGTGGGGATATCGTTTAGAACGAGGAGAAGGACATAGGATACTTATTGATTGCTTTTTATCCAGTTTCCATGGGAATAATTTTTTTATAAAAGTAAACGCGGACGGAGTCGCGGGCAACAGCTAGTTTAAGATAAAAGGGATTTAAATCCCTGTTGTACTTTGCCCAAATTTCATCCTGACGTTTGAGTTCTCGTCCGTAAAGAGATAAGTCACTGAATACATGAGTGTGTAGTCAAGGGAAGTCAATCGAATTTTAATATTATATGAACCTGTGCATACCGGTCTTAATTTAATTTAGACCGCACCGTATAACGTAGTGAGCTATCTGGGTTGATCAAACTAGAATTTCTCGTCTGCTAGTTACAACTTTATTGTATGTAGTTAAATCGATGTTTGAATTTCAATAAGTTCAGTTGTATGTAACGACTACTAATCTGACAGATTCTGAATCGCACTTATGATATTTTTTCGAGACTTAATATATATACGGTGTCTAAATTGAACTACAAGGGCTTAATAACCAGTAGGTAGTGGTTTAAATGGTCGAAGATCTATCGTTTGATTCAGACGAATATATGATAACTATAGATTCGAATGTCAGACTTCAGTCGAAGTTTTCATATACAATAGATACCAATTTTTCGATGAGTTGGTTCGATTACTTTATAATGCGACTCATCTAGTATAAAAGAAAACGCTCTTTCTACGCAATACGAGAAAAATTACTCTTGTTACAGACAATGCATCGAACGCAAATATACACCGAATGGATGAGCCGGGGCTAGTATGGCACTGAACTACAAAGAGATGCCAGCTCTCAGTCGCTTGAAGATCAGTGTCCTAGTCATAGTTGTGACGCTCCTCGGACTCAATAACAGCCAAGGTAAGTCCTTACATTAAACTCAAGCTTTAATACTAGCTTCCTTGTCACACTCACAGGAGGTAATATGAGCTAACATGATGTACTATAAATATGTTTCACCTTATATTTATAGCTTCACGATAAATAAGTATTAAAATATTAAAAAAAACAACCAAAAATAAAAAAAAATTAAACCATATTTTTTATGGCAATCTTCCAACTTTTCGTCACATCAGCTCCATTGTATTATTGTATTGTCATCCAAGTAACGTAGATACCAAATTTATTTTAATCTTAATCGGTCTATTGGAAGTTGTTCAAATCTTCTTTGGAAGATTTTTAAACAGTCTTCTACTAAATTAAAATTAAAAAAAAGCGTGTAAAAATGTAACATATATGTATCCTTATAGGACATACAGAAGACTTCTCGTATGTGTTATGTAAAACCTCTTTTTCGCTTTCCATCAGACGACGAAACTTAAGTAAATTACCAACTTAACAAACTATCCGATCAAGCGTATCCCGTTTGACAGACCAATAAAACCTACCTTAACCTATGTCGCCGTCGGGACCAAACGCTGTACCCAATTTCGCAGACCCGATGTCCTAATCGAAGGTTTTAATCCGACCGGAACAATTTCTGTGACAGACAAATATTAATTGACTGGAGTCCGCGTGTTTGTGACGGGCGGTAACACACACATAACTAATTTGCCTTTACTTGTACACATATACGTACACACACACACGCAAATGTCACTATGCGCCGGTCTGAAGGGAACTGTAGCCAGCGAGATACTAGGCTAATGAGTCTTAATATCATAAGACTCAAAGTGGGGAGCGTCGTTGTAGTGCACCCCTGTCCGGAGTTTGGCTTTAGAGCAAAGTTCCGGGAAGTACTGCATTGGTTATGGGCTGACGTGTCTCTTACCGTCAGGAGTGCGTCCAGCTCGTCTCACCTCTTATTACTTTTATACTATATAAAAAACACGCTGCTACACTCACACACAAATCCCGTCACGCACGTTACACACACACACACACACACACACAACCCGTACCGCCCACACACACACGCAACTTTAAACATTCTTAAACGTATTTAAATATATTAAATAGACATGCTTTAAATTAGATTTAATCTATAAATTTTCTTCATACTACTTTAATTTAACAGACTATCAACCTTTAAGGAAAACAAGTCAAAATAAACAAAGCCAAGGGGTCAATTACTAAATTGTGTTTAAATATAAATTATTTTTAACATTTCTAGAAACTCACAAAAAGCCAGTCGTTATTTCCAATTACAGTATTTGTGTAGAAAAATCGTGTCAACACCTAATAGAATAAAAAATCAAAAAGCTAAACAGACACACGTCCCATCACGTTTTACACACACATACACACACACACACACGTCCCGTCCCGCCCACGCACACACGCAAACCTAATACATTTGCGTACATGAAAATGAACTTCGTAAAAGAAGCCTTTCATTAATTAAATCTACCCGCAGTTACAGTTATATGGCTGAAACGTGTTGTGGGTAATTTGAACGTTAGTATGCCAAGGTGTTGATTGGATGCTATTCGGCTTAATATTGCAATGTTCAATTACCGGATTCAATTTCAAGGATTTATAATTGGCGGTATTAATATTAAGTGCTAATCTTGAGTCGGTAATGGACTGATGTTACGATGGTTACATTTTTATATATGATGCAATATTATAATAAATTTAAAGAAACATGAGCAGCATAAAGTGATAATAAGGTATAAGTGAAAAAAATCAAGCTTTACAAATAAACAAACAGACCCGGGACAGGAGTAACTCGTCAAGACGAATCAAACGAGCACAAACACGATAAGGTTGTATCGTTTAATTACTGAGTTCCTATGGCCTATACCTTCAGGCTCCATCATCAGGTCAGCTCCATGTCATAATAATTTTGCAATGTCATACGATTTACGCACGAATGCAGAATTTCAACTCAATCGGTAACCAGGAAGTAGTTCAGATTTTACTTGCAAGATTTGATTACAAGCAAACAAACAAAACAGACCCCGGATAGGTGAAATTAAATAAAAGCTTGTAAAAGGTGTTTTTGGTTAATTTTAATGTTCAATTTCTTTAAATGTATTTATAAATATTATATAAAGGAAAAGGGTATAAGATTGCGTAGGTACAGCTAATAACTGTTCTAATAATAACCGACTTCAAAAAAAGGAGGAGGTTCTCAATTTGACCCGTATGTTTTTTTTTCTATGTTTGATACGCGATAGCTCCGCCAATTATGAACCGATTTGAACAAATCTTTTTCGGCGTATGGGTAATAGCTCAAGGGTGGTCCCATTTAAATTTAATGATAAAAAACGACCCCCAAGGGTAGAAAATTAGGGATAAAAAATTTTATACGCAATATCTCCGCACGATTATGAACCAATTTGAATGATTATTTTTTTGTTGAATATGTATTATCATGAAGTCGGTTTTTTTAATAAAAGTTATTAAAGATAAGCGGCCAAAACACTTGAAAAATAATAGTATCCAGACTACAAATCTACCAGAATATCTCCAGCAGTAATTAGTACACGAACAGCTCCGTATAAGCTCTGGACAGGGCAATATCTTTTACAGCAGAACCTATATCAGTGCTAACTAATATTCCAATGTTTCGCATTTGCAGTTAAGTGAATGCGGTCGTAAAAAGACGTAAATGGCCTATAACTGTTCCGATGCCAGCTCTAATTGAAGTTATGCAATGGCAATTAGAATAATAGCGGCTGTTTAGGAAATCAATGTTTTGGCTTGATAATTTCGAATGTTCAGCTCATGAGTAGAGTTTGTCGCTGTTAGATAGTGCTATAATGTTCATTTTCATCTTATAATAGTAACTTATTATTATAACAAATTTACAATTGTCATAGTTTACTATTAATTATATATAGTAATTTACGGAATTATATTAACACTAGCTGTTGCCCGCGACTCCGTTCGCGTGGACTTTCATATAAACATTGACCACTCCCCTCCCTTGACTCCTTCCCCCCTTATGACCCTTTTTTCCAGTAAAAAGTAGTCTATGTTTTATCTCAGACCATCTGTGTACCAAATTTCATTACAATCGGTAAAATTATAAAAAGTTTCAACTCCTCGTGCAACCTTTTGGGGTTGATTTAAATAAAAAGTAGCCCACCTTCCCGAGGCTTTAGACCATCTGTGTAACAAATTTCGTTCTAATCGGTTCAGTACTTTTAGCGTGATGGAAATACGGACAGACAGACAGAGTTTCTTTCGCATTTATAATATTACTAAGTATGGAAGGATTATACATTTCTAGCTGGCCCAACGTGACCTATGCTGTACTTTTCCTTCTTGTAACCCTATGCTCTTCACCTACCCTTTATTTCTTTACACTGGTAATCCTCAAGGAATATTCTAGATTATTCTAGATCAGAATGGATTCAGCTGCTATCGAGCTGTCTAATAACACATCAATTGGCGATTTATTTTTAAATTACAGATTACGTTTTATTTCTATTTACTTAATATTTTTGGTATTTAATTCGAATAACAGAACGTGTGTAGTGCAATCTGCAATACTGTGTTGTAATCTGCAATGAAACCATAGACCTGACTAAATAGTCTCCTGTGTAAACTATGGACAAGTTCTCGAATAATCTAGACCATTGTGGCCGAAACCTCATTGAGACTTTCCCGACCGTTGACTTGTTTGTTCAACTGGAAACCGGTCCTTAGCAACAGAAACAATTGAACGAAAAAAATGTAGCCGTTGTTATTCTAGAAGCTTCATTAACAATCCTTAATTGCGAAATTCTAACAAATCGACAGATTAAATGTTGTTTACTAAACTGTAAGAGCTCTTTAGTTTAAATGAAATGGATATTGCGGAGTTGAAGATTTTTATAACGGGAAATAATTCTTTTATTTATGATAACACTTATGTATTGTAATAGATAAGTAATACACATTACCACATGGTATCAGTCTGTATTTTAAACAAACATACACATTAATTAAAGTACATTTTTGTACGTATGTAAATATATTAATTAAACGTGTTAAATTAAATTTAGTCTAGACATTTTCTTCCTACTATATTTGTTTAACAGAAAATCAACCTTTAAGGAAAACAAGTCAAAATTTACAAAGCTTCCAAGGGGTCAATTACTCAATTGTGTTTAAATGTTAATTATTTTTAGACATTTCTAGAAACTCATAAAACGCCAGTCATTATTTCCAATTACAGTATTTGTGTAGCAAAACCCGAATTTCATAGCTTTACAGATAATATATTAAATTAAACCGATTATAATAATAAGTTTTTCAACCTAACTCTCAAACGAAATAGAAATCAAGCAAAACATATTTCTTCTACCACAAAACAAACAACAATTTACATCGAACCAATTCACTAAGAAAAATGAGTAAACAAATTTTCTTAATAGAAAGCAATTAGAAACGTGAACCCATTCCCTTACAATGATAAATTGCAATCCTTGAGGCAAGCTCTATCGAATGACTGCAAACAATAAAATCGATACTTCCAACAGTCTGGCAAAATAGTGAGGCATGTGTTTTAGTGAGCAGCAATAGAGGAATCATTATGAACTGTTTCTTGTTTGGGAACAATGCCGTTGTTAGAATGAGTTTGGTTGTTCTAGGCTTGAAAGTAGAACTCGAAGTAATGATTGGGAATTGCACTGAAAACCGTATAATGAAGGATTGGTTGAAATTTATTAATACATAGTTTACGAGAAGAGATTAAATTGTCGATGATTTGTATAACTCTGCCCATTTTGGAGGACCTTTAGTTAAGTATATTATATTTATGATAAAAGTGTATGTACATAGTACTGAATGCATTTATATGAATTCTATTACACATGTTTTTATTATAATCCGACTAAAGGCCAAATACTCATACGCAAATTAAATTTAAGCACGTCTTAAGACTCGTAATTTTGACAGAATTGTATGGCGAACTGTCAAATCGGACCGGTTTAAGTTATACTTTAATTTAGGTTGCGTTTCAGAATTCCGACATAAGCCTTGTAAACCCATTTTCTTACTATAGCCATGGAAATCTAGTTTATCAGAGACATAGCCAATTATATAGTTGTTAGACTTGTATGAAAATCAAGTTGATAGGTATATATTACATATTAAAAAGTATTGAAGTCACTAAATGCGAACAGTAGTTACAATACTAACGTTAAATGGCTTTTAGGATAAAAATAAAAATAGCGCGAAATATTGACGAAATGAAGGCATTAATCAAAAATTTTTCACAAACATCATTGTTTGATATTTCCATTTATAGAGTGAAACATAAATCGTTTTCCGATAGTGCGTTAAGCTTTATTGCTTGTAAAATAGAAGCCTCTGCGTGTACGAAAAAAGTTTTTTAGTTGGTTTTACGAGTACATAGAAATAAGAAAGTCATTTTACAATTTGTCACATTCACTTCGCGAGATTATAATCTGACGATGAATAAATACGTTTAATTGTTATCAGTATGTTGCATTAACAATCTCGCAATCAATTCAACCAAGCTCAATATACACTTATTTATTAATATGAATAACGTATTACACATCTTTCTTCATGTTGAAATTATAGGGTATAAGTCTTAAAATGATAGGATTTTGACTGTTCGAATCTTCCAATTTTCTTCCTAATCCTCTAAGAAAATTATGTTCAAAAATTGTTTCCTATATCTTAGCTTGGTCTTTTAGTAGACGATTGTTTTAGTAAGAGAAAAGCCTGATTTACTTTGTCTCACTCCGCACAGACATATCGGTGCAAAATAACAGTTCTCAAAAAATGTGGTCATTTAAAATTCATTAGAACTTTTTTATTAATTTACTTTACAGCTAATTCGCGTTTCTTAAGTAACCTATGCATTATAATGCAAAAAAGTAAATTATTATAGATACATAGATAATATTAAATTACTTCCCGAGTCCGTCACATAAAGATTCAAGAATCATAATCAAATCTTAATGTATTGTATTACATATTTTATGAACGTAATTCTACGAACAAATCACGTGAAATACGTCGTTATATTGCAAAATTTATATAACACTAGGGTCCCGTTTGATATTCAAAGGGTGTGCTCAATCGTTATCAAAATATAACATGTGAACAAAAGATCGCAATTTCCGAATTCGTAAGAAACAAAGCGTTTAAGCGCAGATGTTATTAATGTGTTTCATTAGAGGACCAAGGATACAGAGTGGCTAGAAACGGTAAATTATAAAATAATATTGTTTTAGGATCGCTTTTCGTATCTAGCTGGAGGTTGTATTGCCTTGATAAGACGGTTTAAGTTTAAATTGGGGTTTGAAGGAGTGAAGTGTTATATTCAAGGTTAGATATAGAAATAGAAACTTCGAGTTTTTGGACGCAGTATCAAATGGACAATCGTCTAGAGCGATGTATATTAGAAGGCTAGTATATCTTGTTAATCAATCTATTTTGACCTTACTTTATTCCCTTTGTTAATTAAAAAATTATTTAAAATAATGTAAATAACGTTTTTATACACTTGGGTACGTCATCACGTTTGTGACGTCACAAATTTTACCCTTCTACCCACAAATAAAAAAACAAGCGCCCACAGTTTGCTAAAATGTATCATCCCACACTTGCTCTTAAAGCCACTGATCTATACTGGTGTAACAATTGAGCTAAACAAAATTAAATTGTCTCCAACAAGTGTATCACGATCTTGGGTTCGTTGACACTTCCATTTCCATACTAATTCTTAGTTCCACTAGACGATGTAAAGTCGACAAAATTGCAACTAATTTCAAAACTTGGAGGTTTAATTTTGTTGCATTTATTACAGAGCTTTGTATGTTATTTTAGTTAAGTGTTCGAATTACAGTTGGATTCCCATTAACGGGTTCAGATTGCTTTTGGCTTAATGGTTAGTAGATTTTCTTATGTGTTCAAAGACAGTAGGTTGATATTAAATTCCGTATACTAAAGTTTAATAACAGCGATGACAAATCTAATTTTACTTTTATAATATACAGTATACTAGCTGTTGCTCGCGACTTCGTCCCCGTCGGATCTTTTTCTATTATTATGTTATAGTGAGTCAATCTTAGTAAATAGACAAAATATACTGTCGCGGACTTTTTTTAGATCATTTAAATAGGAATAATTCTTTCATACGTATTTTTTGTTATCTTGAACCGGTTTCGCACGCATAGGAAGCCTTCAAAGATGAATAATTTTCCCTGTTTTTTCCACATTTTCCATTATATCTTCGCTCCTATTAGTCGCAGCGTGATGTTATGTAGCTTTAAGCCTTCCTCGATAAATATTATATTCAATAAAAAGATATTTTTTCAATTCGAACCACTAGTTTCTGAGATTAGCGCGTTCAAACAAACAAAAACTTCAGCTTTAAAATATTTGTATAGATAATTTGATGGTGGGCATTTGCTCTTCATATAGTACCATCATTCAACAGAAAACCGGCGTCAAGTAGTGGCTTCTAAGTTCTCAGTAACCCAGAAGTAAAATAAACTTGTAACATTGTACATGAGTGGAGGAGGTCGTTCACTATCAGGCAAATTCTGCTCAGTTGTTCCACCATTACACTAAAAGAATAATGCACGTGAAACCACGAACAGCTGGTCACTTACAAAGTTAAATAAAACACTAAAAATATAACTCGATACTCTATGTTTACGAAGTAAAAACCAAAGTTACCAAACTCGAAGGGAGTTCATGAACTATGACGTTGACGGAATCCAAACTCGATAAGTTGTGAACTCGACAACATTTGCCACCTGGGACCGAGTTTATTTATTTATAGTAATTCTGAGGTAACATAATACTAATCAATGGATGTGCCTGTATTAAATGATCAATGATACACAATACACATACTACAATAATGGAACCCTTTCTTATTGTGTCTTGTTGGTACAAAATTGGCTCGTAAATATTTAGAGAAAACGATACTTACAACTATATTATATTAATCTATTTATTTATTTAACAAAAGTACAATTTAATAAATGACATTTGTTTATAATATTTAAGGTCCTCACCAAACCTTGATATAACGGCTGATTTCATTTTTGGCTGCAAGCTTTAATTCATATACACTCATAAAATATCGTTTATTTTCGTGAGTTGGTTTAAAATTTTTCCTTTCTAGTTACAATGGTACTAAAGCTTTTATGCAAACAAAAATAATTCCTAATGAATTGAGACAGGGGTTGTTTCGAAAAAATGGTTTCCTGCAAAGGAATAAAAGTTTCAACAATTTTTGTATTAAACTAGAATTCCTGGATATATTTACATACAGATGGCGTTGCGGAAAACATTTTTTTTAATTAAAAATTCTGCGAATGCTAACATGAATCTTATATTTCTAAATATAACAAAACAGGGGGTAAGGTTTTTAATTCACCCTTTTCCTTTATGATTATACTTATATAATATTTGTTACTTTTTTAGATTTTTTATCGATATCAGCCGCGTAAAACTGGTCCTGTAAATCAATGTATTTCAGTTATTTAAAATCTTAAGTCATCTACGAATAATGTAAATTTATTTAGTAGAATTCTCTAAGTCAAGTCTGTAGTTTCAGATTACATTCTAACCATAAATTAATTATTAGTCGTTATAATTGTTGTATTGTTTTTTCGAAATGATAATATCACTAATAAACAGATAGCAATACTCTTTCTATAAATTTTATACTACGAACAATAAATGTAATGGACAAAAATATGTTATTGTTTGAATTAGTATACCCCGTTTGTTTTAAATTATTTTCTTCTCTTACCACAAGACGTATTTAACTATGAATATTGTGTGTAATTTTTACTCTGCTAATACTTTTGTATTGGACTGTACATCACTCAAATCACAACAGCGCCCCAATAAATCAATATATTGTATGATTGTTATAAATAATTGAGTTCGCATAGTTCATATCGCCTCTCGGCAGACTCACTCATTGAAGTTGAAAAGCTTCTTAAGAAGATTAATTATTGCTCCAAAGAGTATCGATTAAAAAAACTTTACTCATCGCGCGGAAAACTTTAGTCTTTAATATTTATAGCTGGCGTTTTTCTTCATTATTTATTACTGAGAATTTTTAGATCTTAAGCCTTTGTAAGACTGTTCTTGTCCGTCCCGATAGCTTAATGATACTTGTTAAATATATTTCAAAGGACAGTTTTATTTATGACGATTTCATGATTATCGTTGGCATCTCATTTGGGCTTCTCATCTTATGATATTATTTTTATCCATACTAATATTATAAATGCGAAAGTAACTCGGTCTGTCTGTCTTGCCATAATGCTAAAAGATAGTCTAAAGCCTGGGAATGGCTACCTTTTTTTAAATCAACCCCCAAAAGGTTGCGCGAGGGGTTGAAACTTTTTATAATTTTACGCTTTCACGGCCAAACCGTTGATTCAACTGTTTAGAAATTTGGTACCCAGATGGTCTGAGATAAAACATATACTACTTTTAACTGGAAAATGGGTCATAGGGGGGGAAGGAGTCAAGGGATTGATCAAAGTTTATATGAAAGTCCACGCTGACGAAGTCGCGGGCAGCAGCTAGTAAAGATATAAAAGGTTAATACAATTATCCTAACGCATGTGTGAGTGTTTTTGTGTGTGTGTGTGTGTGAGTGAGTATTAAATTAAAGTAAAATAATCCTTATTGACGTATATTCTAGTAAAGAACTAGTCCACTAGAAACTCCTTTCCAACCCCTTCAAATTAAAAGTCACTTCAAATTAACGAAAGGCAAAACAATTACGGTGCTACGCAAAAGTGGCTGGTAATGCTATAAGTACTATAAACCAGAGTTATAGTGAAACTTTATTCAAAGCGATTCAAGGGTCGCGTTTAACACCTTTTGTAATAGCTAGGAAGTTTGAAGAATAGCTTTTAACACCATTATTCTTCACAAATTGTATTAGTAGCGAGCACTATTGTGGGGTATTTGAAAAGGTCATGGACGGTTATTGAAGTTATCGCTGTAGTATAAACTAGAAGGGTAGATAAGTGAACTTCGCTGGTATAAATGTTATGCTATGATTTGCTATTATATAAATAATTGCATTAGACTAACGTATCGTATATTTTATCTTCTCTCCCATTCAAATTCAAAGACCTACCGGGGTTAGCTCTCTTTCGCAGGAGACCGACTGGGTGGGTACCCCCACAGTGCCAGATATTCAATTGCCTGAACAGTGATGTGAAAATGTCACTGTGTGTCCGGTCTGAAGGGCACTGTAACCAGCGTGATTACTGGGCTAATGAGTCTTAACATCTTATGACTCAAAGTGGGGAGCGTCAATGTTCTGGGTAGTGCTACTACATTGGTTATGGGCTGGCGTTTCTCTTACCATCAGAAGGGCGTCAAGCTCGTCTTGGGAGAGTCCTTCTCTGTAGAAACTGCCTTGCGTACCGGTGTTTGAAATGACGATTCAAAAGTGTTACTACATGTAGCCTAGTTGAATAAAGATATGTTTCTCGTTGACTTTGACTTTGACTAAGCAAGCAAAAATTAATTTAAGAATAGTGAATTAAAGGTTGTAAAATGTGGGACAAACCTCAAACAGGCAAGATAAGCTGGTTTGAAGATTTCTCGTTATTACCCTTACCAAGTTAGCGCAGAAGCCTCTCCACTTGACCCGGCCACTAAGCCTCTTACAGTTTTAAAATGTGAGTATTTCCAACCTGGACAAGAAAATGTGTTAACATTTTCGCTTTTGAACATGTAATAACCTACATTGTATATAATTAAATTTGGATAGCAATAAGTTATTTCGACGACCGCTTGGCGCAGTAGTGGCGCAACTGTTTTCTGCGCAAAGGGTCGTGTGTTCGATCCTCACACCGGAAAAATATATTCGTAATTTACATTTGTATTTTTGTGCGGTCTCTGGGTATTTATATGTATAAGTATGTATTTACAAAAGAAAAGTAACTACATATAGTTTATCCATTATCTAGTTTTCATAACACTAGCTCTGCTTAGCGTGGGACTAGATGGCATTGTGATAAGTTTACTGAAATATTTATTTATTAAAAATATGCTTGACAGGAAATATAATTTAACACTATATTTGATGTCCCTGACATAACTTATAAGAATAGTTCTTTCCAAAATATCTCATTTAAAGTAAATCTCATAGAACTTATTACAACGTTTAGTGTCTAACTAATGATATATTCCTGATAATTCTGCTATATAAGTTTTTCCGTAACTACTGTTGAATCGACTCCTTCTCTTCCAGGAAGCATTCAAAATAACATGTAGATTTTATTTATGTAAACCTTTATCGTAGAATATGTCGATAAGTTCAGATATGTAGCGACCACTATTAATACGCCGATTTTAAATGTATTGTGTGTATAAATTAATAAACAGTTTAATCCCTCGTCATCATACCACTCATATACAGCAAGCATATTATCATAAAATGATAAAAGTATCCTGAATTCCTTTAATAATTTATCTACACGGAACGCTTTCGTTTCATATGAGCATTTAATATCGTCAAATAAAATAGTGCAATTGGATAATTTTACGCACTGAATGTAATAAGCGCAAACATCTCGACGATCCAAAAAGAATTCCCATTTCGAGACACTTGGGCTCTCGAAAGAATTGTTCTCGCAAATATAAAAAATGAGGTTAAGAAAATTATGTTCGCTCGAAAAAAGAGTAAATTCCAAGCAAGGCAGGTAAAATCCAAGTGAATATTACGAGATGCATTTAAAAGATTGTGCTTTTGTAATCCCTTTATTCCTTTTGGCGTTAAAATCTTTGATCAATCTGCAACTTTATGGTATTAAAATTTGAATACGGATTTCGTGAGAATTTTATTAAAATTCGTTCCGTATTGGAAGCGTCTCTTGGACTTTAAATTACATCTTATGACCGGGTTAAAAAGAAAGGTTTACGAGTATGTCCTATATTCTCGAGATCCGATCAGATCAGATTTGCCAATTTCGTATGATATTTTAGTTTTTTGAAGATCTGATGAAGCTCTACTCCGAATAAAATTTTATTTATTTATTTATTTATATATAAAAGTTCTTGTCGTTAAATCATTGGATCCTAATGCCTAAAAAGTCAGTTATTAGACAGATAGAAGATCCTTAATTTGGTTCAGAGGAAGATTACTTCCTCTACACTTATATACTTACTAAAAACTTCAACTTTTATAAATTAATAATGAACCATGATATAATTATTCAATCAAAAACTCTCTAAGTTATATAAAAAATGAAGCAATGTACGACGAGACAATATTTATAACATACTTACTTTGACAAAGCGAAACTTCGCGATCAATGTACAGACATATACACATTTATTTCACATGAATAGCTTGAGATGTATCAAGTAGCATTTCAACGCTCTCCAGTACAAAGAAACCTTGAGAAATGTCTCTCTGTTGGACGTCAAATTAATCCTGTCTAGCAGAAAAATGCCCACCGCCTGTCCGAAGCATTATATAATGCTTCCTTAAGGTGTCCAACGTTCATTATTTTATAACGGAAATCTAGCCACGTCTTTAGTAAATTGTTCCAAGTTTCTTGCGAAGTAATATCGTTTGTCAAAACCGTGTAAATTCTGCAAACGGTTTGAGATTTTTTACTTCATCGTTTTCTTTAAAATACTTGTATATTATACTACTTATTGACTATTAAAGTATTATTATAATACAAGTAACTGTTTAAAATTAAATCGATAAATTTTTGTTTTATTTTACTCATATTTTTTAAGAATTATTTTTAAAATATTATCTTTACAATTTAAATTGGAAATAATTTACTTAATCTTCTTTAATATTAAATTAAAAATTATATACAATTATATACTAGAGACATGCTTCTGATTTGCGTATAATATAGTCCAAATTTTGTATGTTCTACACATGTTTATAAATCATAAACTACTTTATGTGTTTTACAAAACCTCATCAATATCTATAATGTAGTTTTCTAGATTTAGAAGTTTCATATTCCGAAG
>JADANM010006225.1:3171598-3216707 GCA_026213755.1 Eurema hecabe
TTTCAGTGATATCGAACTGCAAAATAGTGGATAAATTGTTTGTATTTCATGAATGTTTTACTGACGCCACGAACGATGCAAAAGTTTTGTGTGAACATTATCTAAATCGAACGTTTTCCAGCCTCAAAATGATTCAGTATTAACTTAGATTAGAACATACTTAAGGCTCCAACTCGCGTTAAGAACGCTTTAATATCCTTGGGACAATATATTTTTTCTTTCCATTCCACAGCCCCGAAGCATTTTTGTAATTAAAATGGGTCGCTTTTACAAAAACCACGATTCGGGGGAATTTAAGATGTACACAGAGATTCGAATGCATTGTTGCTCCGGTTTTAAGTGTAAATTAGGATTTTTGTATTCAATACATTTTAGAGGGAATGTTCTAGAAATGTGAAATGGGTCAGGGGGTATTTTGTTGGAATTTGTGGTAGATAACGTGATAGCTATATTAAAGATTTTCAATAGTTTTTATTAGTTAGTATACGCATATTCGTATGTTGGGTTAATCATTTGATTTCAATTTGATTAATTCGGAGAATTCTTTTGGTTGTTGAAACGATAATTAAGTATTCTTCGTGTACCTATATGATGGAGTGGAGTTCAAGTGGAGGATTGAATATTATATAATACTTCAAGTATATAATTAGTATGAAATCATATAGAATATTGTACCTATAGTTTTTCTTATACTCGCCCGGATCATAGTCCGGGATCATTTTTTATAAGTATAATCAGTAACAAAATATTATTACAATGTACATATAGCATTAATAATAATAATAATAAATATTTTCAGGGCATTTATACACAGCGTCATCTAGTTCCAAGCTAAGCCGAAGCTTGTGTTATGGGAACTAAATAACGGAATAAATTGCATATACATACTTTTCTTTTGTAAATACATACATACAATACATAGCAACACCCAGACCCCAGAAAAATACAAATGTAAATTACAGATATATTTTAACCCTTCGCGCAGAAAGCAGTTGTGTTACCACTGCGACAATTATTTTTATAATTTCTTCACTATTAAATCAATATACCTTCATTTAAACCTATAGTTAGAAACTATCATTATTGTTCATGTTTCTTGTATTTATAACACTGACGATGATTTTAGACTTCCTACATAGTGATAATTAAGCTCGTATTTAAACAGAGGCCGATATTGACAATTGTCCATAACCTTGAAACATTGAAAGGCCGGAGCTAACGAGACCAGCCTCGCCGGCCCGGATCTAAAGAAAACACTTTCTCCATAAAAATCGCAACGTCGAATTAAATCCATCCCATTCAGAGTCATTCTTTGAAACTCTTTTAACACCTTTTATCATAAAAAGCGAGTAAATGAGATGTGAATTGCAATTTTAAGTCCAGCAATTTGGCTGAATGACGGTAGTGTGATAAAAAGGGTTGGGTCAAACGTTTGAATATAGTTTGGATCCAACCTTTTGAATGGTACTTTGAATTTCGCTGTTTTCAAGGGAATGTTAGTCAATGTTTTATCTGAAGCGTATGACTGACTACAGTTGTTAACTATTCAATGCTTTGCGCTTAAAGAGATTACATTCGTCTATTAAATAAATCCTTTTTTATTAAGAGCATAAGAACTTCTAAATAGAACTTTTTTATTTATATTTTTAACATCTTTTAAGAACATAGAAATCTTTTAATCCAAATAAAATAGTACATTTTTAAGTTGTTTAGTTTGAGAGCGTTTATTATTTTTAATCTACACTAATATATGAAAAGTAAAGTTTGAGTGTTTGTCAAATTGTAAGGGTAAATCTCGGGATCTACTGAACCGATTCTAAAAATTCTTTCACCAATAGAAAGCCACATTATGGCTGAGTGTCATAGGGTATATAAAAAAAGTATTGTTAACATTATGCCTAACGAAGTGGGCACGGGTCCACTTTATTCTATAAAAAAAAAACTTTCAATAAATAATAAATATTATGATAAATCACTAGCTGACCCAACGTGGCTTTGTTCACAATGTACCTATGCTATCTCTATTTGTAAAAAGTTACACCTAATACCTACCAATTATTTTTCTACTGAATAACCATTTTCGCATTTCAAGGAGTATTATAAACAATTTATTGTCGAAAACACTTCGAGTAAAAGACGGCCGCTTGCGCAGTGGTAACACATCTGCTTTCTGCGCGAAGCTGTCTGGGTGTATTGTATGTATGTATTTACGAAAGAAAAGTATGTATATGTAATTTATTCCGTTAGATGCCATAACACAAGCTTCTGATTAGCTTGGTTCTGAATAAATGTCCTGAAAATATTTATTATTATTTATCATTTATTTGGCAACACGTCTGGTGATTCATAAAAATCGATTATATAGTCAGAAATGCATACTGCACGCTTTTTAAACATTCAATTTTTATATAGGGCTTCCTGAGTCATGTGAATTGGAAGGCTTATTACAAAGACTAGTGATCGAAGCCCTATAATACCGTGTAGTGATACATGTAGTGATCAAAGGGGTCAACTGTACGATTATTAAATACCTGAAGTCTTCGAAAACAAATATTTGATTCACTTTCTTTATAGAATACTTACTAATATTTATTTTATTTATTTATCCTTTATTACATTTATAATATCTTATAGACTAATTGTACAGAGATAAAATGTAAGTACAGAAATGTAATAGGCGGCCTTATCACTAAAAAGTGATTTATTCTAGGCAACCTTTAATAAAAATTCGTAAAGAAAGACTGGATTGGTAGGTACCTACACTGAGCTACTAGATATAAAAAGATATGCATACATCATATATATTTTAAACTAAACACACTAAATAAAAATATAATATTATAGGGTTTAAATAAGTTTTTGAATGTAGGACGATGAGAATTCTAAACTGCACACGGTGTGCAAATTTAATATAAAGTTTAGGTTTAATGATAAGTTTTGTAAATTTAGGTGTACATTTTGTAGGTAATAAAAGTTAAAATAAAATTATTTGTTACTAGCGGACCCGTGCCCACTTCGTTGCGCATAATGTTAACAATCCTTTTTTTATATGACACTCAGCAATAATGAAGCTTTCTATTGGTGGAAGAATTTTTAAAATCGGTTCAGTAGATCCCGAGATTAATCCTTACAATTTAACAAATACACAAACTTTACTTCTTAAAATATTAGTATAGATTATTATTCAACTTGGTTCGTATAACTCAGACTAATAATTCATCAAATAAATCAATCAATATGATTAATCAGTTATTCAAAGATTTGCACTGTAATTAGGTTAAAGTACGGCTGACTAATTAAAACTCAAATTAAACAAACGCAACCCATCAAAGAGGTAACTCAAAAAAGTAATTGGACGGTTTCAAGCGTCACTAACTACTTTAAAATTACTGACAAACTCAGCAAAAATACGTGTAAACCCTAATTTGGCGTGTCCAAACTTTTTGCTCTCGCTTACATAAAAGGGGTCGCATCGACCCCGAAATAAGGTCCTACCGCATTACTCGCTCCGATGTTGTCACACCCGAATAATTTCTTAATCAACTCACCTTTGTTTACGCTAATTGTGTCGTTTGCTATTCTATTTGGGGACAACACAAACAGAATTCCAAAAAACATTAACACCTAAATGGGTTGGTAAACATGTATGGAAATTTATTCAGCAGATTTTCCTTTGCATGTGGACGGATGCGACGATCGATCCAGTTATTGTTTGCTAACAAGTGATTGCTCTGTATTTTTAGGCACGTATCGTGTGTGGAATATTTATTAATGTTATTTGCTGGAGTTTGGCTAGTCCGTTTTCTATGTTGTAATACAAAAAATCTTATACGAGAGTCTAGTATGGTAAAAAAGTAGAACTGCAATTACAATGAATATATTATTTACAAAGTGGTACCTTAAAATTGATGTAACAATTCTTATCAAATGTATTGATAATGAATTATTCTCATAATACTCGAATTATTTTCTTTAAAAGTTATAATAATAACCGATATTTATTAAACCACACTGAAATTATATGTTTTTATTCAAACAAACTGTTCAGGCACTTCAATGCATATTGAATTGCGAATTCAACAAAGCAATTTGCACACCAAACGATTTGAGCACGCCATTTTTGCTCGGACAAAACAAAACTATTAAATGGACAGTGATCCCGGCGTCAGGCGTACAAATAAGAAAACGAAGAACTTCGAGACACAATCAACGCAAAAAGATAATTTTTTCAATAGCTATTACAGTGCAGACGTTTGAAATCTCAAACCCTTCTGTACAGCTATTTTCTTTTATACCTTCCATTTGATTATATCAAGTAAAAATGGGGAACAAAATTATTCAAACAGCTTAAGATAGAATTTTCGTATATTTTTTATATATTGCCTTTTTTTTAGTTGAGGTTGATAGCGTATTTTACGTTTCTATTTTTAATAGTTGTCTGAAATGCAAGGAGTCTGAATTTTTATTTATTTATTATTACATAAATTTACTCGTAACAGTGTGCCTTTTAACGTTAATAAATTATTCGTGCTAAAATAAAATCTACATTTGTGTGATTAAAGTAATGCTTTAGAAAATAAATGAAAGAACTATGCGCTACAGAAACTATATTTTATGTGACATATAAAATATATAACAGGAAACTCTCAACTTAAGCCGTTAGGAATATTAACATGAAGACTAATAGCGCCATTACGAGAGAAAAAACAGAAAACAACAATAAATGTAAAGCTTTGGACAATAAAAACTGCAATTAGTACTGTTTATTCATTTACGAAAAGTCTTCAAAGACCGCTGTTTTAGAGCGTCCATTTGTGAAGTCCTACAAACGGTTGCATAGCGTAATTACGAAGTTATTACTGTTGCAGGCACTGCTCATTATGGGGAAGACAGCGTGGGTTCGTTTCCATACTTTGAGTACAACGTGCCACGGAACGTCACTACGGTGGTCGGTCAGACCGCGTTCTTGCATTGCAGGGTTGAGCAGTTAGGAGATAAAGCTGTGAGTATTCGTTTGTTTATTTGTATTTTGTAGTTCGATATTAATAGTGATCATAGATAAGTTTGATTTTTTCAGTTATCAAAATATCTATTATCTATAGATTTTAATTATCCTTCGTCACCTTTAAAGGTCATAAATAGTTGTATGTCATTGTCCACCTTCATATTAAAAAAAAAAATCTATATGCCAGTCGGTGATATACTATTATGCTAATGGTAGTTAAATTTCGTAAGTATGATAGGTTTGAAACTATGAATAAAAAAATATTGAAATAGTGCGTACAATTAGAAAAAATTAATGGCCTATATTATTTTTTCTAATTCGAGAATAATCCGCATAGAATACTCGTTGACTTCGGGTATAGAATCTCGGTCTTTATCGGATTTCTATAGACAATGATCTAGCTGTTTTGAACCTTTATTTATATTAAGAATATTTTAATGAAAACGGAGGTTGAAAATTTTGAATGTGTTAAAATCATTTCTAGTCGAGCGTGTAGATATGCCACTTAAAAATAAAATAGATTACACACCTACTTATATAATAATACCTACTTATATAATAATTCTTGATTAACATTTAAATATTATGAGCACAGCATTATATTTCGATAAATAATTGTTCTATTGAAATATAAACACTTAACTATGCAACTGCGAATTCCGAGCAAAATTAACCCTATTTTCGTTAAATTTAACTGCTTATTTTCAACTAAATAAATAACGCGAACTGTTATTACTTCATTAGATACATTTGAGATAATTTAAATTGTTCTTGTTTTAACAGAGTGAGAATTGTGCTTGGAATGTTGAATTAATGATTCGTTTTTTTCTTATTCCTGTATTAGTGCTTATTCTTGTATTTTTTGATAAGTCTTGTGTGTGTTTTTTGACGTTTACAAGAATTATTATTATTGTTATAGATTATATGTTGATCGTAAATAGCAATGTCAAGTGTGAAAGTAAATAATGTCCAGATGCTGTGCCCGAACTTCTTCATCTATTTTGATGACTTCTAGAAATACTTAATTACTTACCTTACTTACTTAGATTTCTTTACAAGGCCTTCTATCGCAAAACAAAATTTACCCAAAATTTGACACAGCTACCCTTATTATGTGTTTAAAATAATATTAAGTAATTATTATTTCTAAAGCACAACACATAATTGCCTTATAAATTACACGCATACACGCTATACACGATACACACACACGATAATGGGGTTGACATTTGGTTTCGTTCGTTGACAGTTGCGTTCAATCCCATACATTTTTATGAATAATTTTTTTTTTATTTTTTTTTAATTAACAAGGGCTTCAGGTTTGATTAAAAAACAAAACTCACTTTATATTAGGGTAAAGCCCACTGTTCATCTCTTTCATAACGCGTTAAAGTTTTAAGCCAAAGTTATGTGGAACAAAGGAAATTCTAACGTTGCATAATATTTGTAGAAGTCGGGAAAATTTTCCCAGCGAATTTTAACGATATACACTGGAGCAAGTACTAGAGTGAGTTACGCGTAATAATATCAAATATTTATTTAGTTACTTGAAAATTTAAATAAAAGTTGCGTAAAGTTTTGTTTGTACGTAGTACGTACATATTACTTAATTCTTTATCGATATTTTGACGTAACGAAGTCTTATAATTCGATAGAGCCGGCCTCATACATGAAAAAGCATGACTCATGCGGCGCTACCTCGCTTTGAGGCGTTAAAAAAAATGGAAGACTATTTTTTAATTTGAATTATTTAGAATATTTAACTTTTTCCCATTTTAAATAAAATGGCAACATATTTTAGAAATCTTGCGTGCGACATTACATACACTATCCGACGAACTTCCCCAGCATAACATAATTTTCTTTAACATAAAGATAACCAAATATTTAGTTCTAGCAAGTGAATAAAAGTGCATTGTTCCCTCCTGTACGGCGTTCCACGTTTCCGTAAAAGCCACTTGGAAGTTCCAGAAACTTCTTCGATGAACAAAGCCTTCGAGGCATTAGTTTGCAATTTATACTTCAATAAATGGCCTTTTCGCAGACTTCCTTGAGTATATTTTAAGGTATATTGTGTCGCGTAATTATTGTATGGAAATATGTACGACTCTTGTAATTAGGAAAGCTTTATTTCTTTAGACATTTATTTACAAAATAACGGCACATACTACACCTACACTTTTAGTTAAAATTAACATTTTAAAATTGACTAGCCAAACAATATTTATGAAAAAGACACAGTAGTATTAATTATTTCATCCATTAATTATTCATCTCACAAAAATTCCAACATAAGAAATCGTCTAGCAATTCCCTCGCAAACACGTCACACTCTGGTTCTGAATCCAGGAAACGGTTTAACAATCTCAAAATGCGTGGAACCGGCGAGTTAGCTCTACTTACAGTCCTGCACGTAGGTACTGCAACTACTGTCTTCGACATATACATGCGGCAATTCATACATAACATTCAAGCTTATCGGTACAAAATTAAGTACTGGTATGTAAGCATGTACAGACATGTACAGCAATCTTATACAACACAATACGACATAATAAAGCAATTTTAGAAATTGTAAGCGTACGATATATCACTACATACTATACAACAAAGTCGCTTTATCTGTCCCTGTATCCCTATGTATGTTTAAATATATAAAACTACGCACCCGTTTTTCATGCGTTTTCTTAATAGATAGAGTGATTCAAGAGTAAGTTTTATATGTATAATATATGCGAGGGTTGCAAAGGCTTCTAATAAAATGAATAACACAAGGTGACAGATTTAATATAAATTATAAGAATTATAAGAATGTAAGGTAGTGAAGAAATTGCTGGAAATTTATTTCTAAATATGTATAAAATGATCCCGGAGTGTAATTAATTTAAATAAAAAAATATATAAGCGAGAGATGCCTGAGCAGGTCTCTAGTAAAACATAAATGATTAAAAATAACAAAATCAAGAGGCATTTCATAGACTTCCCCTAAGTCTGGCGTCACCGGTCAGTATAGAATAAGTAGCTAGGTTGTATGTGGGTCTCGACAGATCTTTATTTAGACATTTCTGCCTAGCTTTAGATACAGGTCCAGCTTATTTTTAACCCCCGTCGCAAAAACGACGAGTTGTTTTATGTTTGACGTGTCTGTGTAAATGTGTATGTGGCTGTCTGTGACATCATAGCTCCCAAATGGATGATATTATAATTTTAATGAGGTTTTTTTTGTTTGACTGATATATCAGTCGAGAATGTATTTTTGCTATGTTTGGAAAAAATCGGTTCAGGTCTTCAAGGTCGTTAAGTCACTTGCGTTTTGTCGATGGATTTATGTATTTCTAATACTGACTTATGAATGTTCTACTCTGTCAGCTTAAAGAACCCCTACTAGCTGTCTATTATTTATTATTTACAGCCAAATAAATGACCATGATAGTGTATGTAATATAATATGTTCTACTTACGTTTTTAACAAATGAATGTATCTGTCACCGGAAGATAACAATAACAGCTAATTTATAAATTTCCTAGGAAATTTATAAACCTGCGTAGGATTCTAAACTGGAGATAATTGCGATTTGCGAAAATGTGGTCGTAAAATATTAATTTTATGTGTCGTTTAGAATCCAACGAAGGTTTATAAATTTCCTAGGAAACTTATAAATTTGTTGTTCTTGTTATCTTCCGGTGACATATCTATTTATTGTAATGTCGTAAAAATGTATATTATAAATGTTAATTATATTACAGGTTTCATGGATAAGGAAGAGAGATCTACATATTCTAACCGCGGGCATACTTACCTACACATCGGATCAAAGGTTTCAGGTAGGCTTTTGATTTTGTATACTACGGCTTAATAAACCTTACTATTGTTTTATAAAATACATTGTTTTTAATTGATTACCACTCCTGATATCATAGGTGTGTTCCCGGCGTTTAAGAAATAGCAATGCTGGTTTTGAAAATGCAAGCAAAATGTTAAAAGTTAATTGTTTGGTCTTCACTGCCCATTGTCAAGATTATATTGTAACAACTTTGTTGTATAGCACATAATTATTGTAATTAGAAAAAAGTATCACGGCGATCGCCTCAACTCTGTAGTCAGGCGAAAGTCGCTTTCTTCACCAGACCTTATAAATAAACTAAAAATAAAAAAAAAAAATGATTAAAAAACTTATTGAAAAATGTATCACTAAATAATCTATTATTATATTAAAATTCAAACAGGCATCAAAATTAAGCGTTTTTATTTAAAAAGTTAAACTTGAACTCTATTTATGATACTTAATATTTAAATGTTAACACATACTCAAAAACATTTTCGTATGAAGCTTGAAAAATGCGCATCGTGATAAAATTTCGTTTATTTTCAATATAATATTTATAATGTTCCCATTTTAATAGTAAGCTTAAAACATAATAAAACAAAGTAATTAAGAGTAATTTAAATCCGCAGGTTATCAGACCGGATAAATCAGAAAATTGGACGCTGCAAATTAAGTTTCCGCAGGAACGCGACGCCGGCATTTACGAGTGCCAAGTGAACACCGAGCCGAAGATGTCACTCGCCTTTCAGTTAAATGTTGTAGGTGAGTGATTAAGAAACAACATGAGCATTTCCTCACTTTAAAAAAGGAGTGAGTTTGACGTTTCGTCTTAGGGGTGTAAAAGTTGTACTTCCGCCTCTCAGTTAAATGAGTGAGTGAGAGACAACCCTTAGGGCTATACCTATAGCCCTAAAGGTATGTATACCTATACACGAGCATTGTCCCACTTAAAAAAGGTGAGTGACTTTTCGTCTTTCGTGTTTCCGGTGTAGGGATTTAACCCACAACCCCTGGTGCAGAAAGCTTTAGCTACTACTGCACCAAACGGTACTTAAAAGTTGAAGTTTTGAACTTGATCTGAAGACCATTTAGATGCTTACATGCTATAGTAGCATTTTCAAGAGTATAACAAGACACATGAATAAATAATTAACTTAATAAAAAATAAAACCGACTTCATGATAGTACCTATTCAGTTCGGTTCATAATCGCCGGAGATATGGCGTAGAAAAAAGTTCATCCCCAATTTTCCACCCTTGGGGGTTGTTTTTGTATTATTAAAAATGGGACCACCCTAGAGGTAACCTATACGCCGGAAATAGATTTGTTCAAATCGGTTCATAATTGGCGGAGTTATCGCGTAACAAACATAGAAAATAAAACATACGCGTTGAATTGAGAACCTTCTCCTTTTTAAAGTCGGTTGAAAATAATAATTATTAAAAGATTCGGAAACGAAGAATAGAACTCAAAATCTTTTTCAATAGCAGAAGTTCAAAATCAAACACGAAACATTAAACCAAACAGAATCGCAGTAAAAAATATGAAGCTCGATTTTCGCGAACAATTTAATTAAAACCGACAAACCCAAAGTGGATCAGCCACCTGAATCTCCTTAATCAAATACATATTTCGTTTAATCTCAAAAGCTGTTTGCGAAACACAAAAATCACAAGAATACGTTACTGAATTTTGTGAAGATTAAATTGTCCAATGACAGCGTTACGAAGGTTATAAAAGGTGGCTCGGATTTAATCTCGCGTCTAAAATTTGGTTTACGAGCATGTTTATCTATTTTTTGCTACGCTCATTGGAGGCGCGATGCTTTTTTTTATCTTTTAATATCTAAATAAGCGCGGCGCTGCGAGCGAAATCCTTACGATTCGGTGATTGTGTTTTCCTTAGGCAAATTCGAGATGTATGTGTTGAGGTAGTTCGGAGTTTTATTCGTATATTTTTTGTCTGTTTTAATACTAAAATAAAAAATATGATGTGTTATTCGAGTCTTTAATCTAACTGTATGCTAAACTTGAGTTAATTTTGTAGATTTTGCGAAAAAGAGCAAGTCAAGCGTAGTAGGAGATAAAGATTGTTTTGAAACACATTAAATTAATTTTATCTTACTGACAGATAGTGGCAGTTGAATATTGTAATAAAACTTAGTTAAAAGAATTTATTTCTCCTTATGAAAAAAGGCTAGATCGGTTAGAACGGGGATTTTAATGACTCTAAATAGACCAAAAAGGTAGCATATTAATGATACATCGCTAAATTACTAAGTGAAGAGCCTTCAACCGCAACTTCGCCTGCCATTACGAGAGCTCGCAAATTAAGTTATTGGCAGAAAGCTTTTCACATAGACACTACTAATTCGATATATTTCGTTTTTACGGCGAATATTTTTAGAAGCGATGTGTGGGAGATCCGATAGCAGTAACTCTCTTTTGTAGAGGCGAATAAAATTTAAGGAACATTATTGTTTTTTTTTTTTTGTATCGAATTGAAATGCATTTTCTGAATGATTGTCATGAGCTCTAAGTTATACGTAAAATGAGAAAATGTCGAAACATAGAACTTGTTTTAGTACTTAATTTATTTGGCTTACTTATGTTACAAAAAGTGACATTGTTATGCTATTAAAAAAGCCTATAAGATTTTATTGCATAGTAATTCAAACTCCTAAAATACTTAAATAATACTTTAAAATTATTAAATAACCTAGTAAAATTTATTTACCATAATTCATAAACTTCAATAACTGACTAATAAATATAAAAATATTCAATAAATATTTATTACACGGACCGCATTCAACAGAAGCAAAGGCACACGTGCTCGGTCCCGCAGACCTGTACGTCAAGACTGGCAGCTCTCTCGCTCTAACCTGCATCTTGAGCCAGGGGCCGCATGATCTTGGAACTATCTTCTGGTATAAGGGTATGTATGCCACTTTATTTATTTAAGAATTAATATATTAATACATTATAAGAACAAATATATAAATGATAAAAGTTTCTAAACACATGTTATTGATAATAAGAAACCTTGGAATTATTATTTGGATTCCCTTATGTGATAAATACTGTCTATAATGTGATTGCAAGTTTAAGTCAAAACTATTATAAAGTAGTGATTGAACTTAAGTATATCAAATTGATGAACTTGCACAAAAAATTATACCTGCCACCTATAAGGGTATACACAGCCTATCTTTGCGCTGTTGATAGAAAAATTCCTGTTTTTATCTTAAATTTTTATTTCCTTTAAAACTTAATTCTAGTGAGGAAATGTCAATTTTAAAAATATTGTATCCAGCAGATTTCATGTTAAAATTATATTTTAATATACTGAAAGATTGGTGACCTACGAGTGGGTTTTTCATATTGGAAATTGAAACACCGTTCTCGTTTCACAAGTACTATCTTTAATTATGTTTAAAAATATAAAGACTACAACATTGTTCGATATTGCTAACAGAGTCGAACATTAATTGAAATTCACTATTAAAAAATACACTTATACTTATTACCAGGGATGTTCGGGAGCTCCCTAATCGTAACCGAAACTATCGGATATCCGTTATAAAAAATATCCCTAACCGTAACCGAATCCGAAATAAAAGTTTCGGATAATATCGGATAGGGATAGATTAAATAGCTGTTATAATTACTAACAGACTGATTGTACTTCTTATCAAATGGTTAGCTACTAGCTGTGCCGCGTAGAAAAGTAACTTTGGGCAGCGTTTTTGAAAATGCCTAACCCGCGCTAACAAACGTTCAGCAAGTTCAACGTGATTCTGTAAATTGCCGATTGACATGAATTAAAGACTAAATGTTAATTTACGCTTCCCAAAATATATCATTGAAAACCCTATTTAGATAGGAGAAGCCGTTTCTGAGATTAGCGTGCACAAACAAAGAGACGAACAGACAAAAATTATTATACATAGTTTTGGGTGAATAAAGGCTTCCTATAAAATTTTTTCTCATATATCTTCCATGTACAGACAGCGACTCGTTACGTTTTTATTATATGTATAGATTTGTTTTTGTTAAATTCCTTACAATTTTAATATTCGTAACCGAAATTATCTGAAACTAACCGAATAATCCGAAATAATTTCATCTCCGTATTCTTATCCTGTATAATAATCATTCCTATATCCGTATCTAATCCGTATCCGAAATTTCATATCCATAAATAACATCTCTGCTAATTGCGTAGTTTTTTGTGATGCTTTCTAAAGAGAAATATTATCAAATAATAGTTTGGAAACTATCATCAACATTCTATATAATTCAACGTAGTAAAATAACAAAATTATTTTAGTCGGAAAATTTCGAGCGGACTCGGTCTAAAATTTTATAATACGCTCAGGCATAAACTAAAACAGCTTTCACGAACAAAATGGCCGCCGGTGTAACTAATACTAAATTATCTTGTATTTTAGTTTAATAATATAACGTAGAACCATAAGTTCGTTAATACTATTGGCCATAAATTAATTCCGTAAATACGTTTGCGTTCGGAAATTCGCGGTGAATATATTAACCAAGATGTCCTTTATAATGTCATTTTTCTATGCAAGATTAAAAACGATCTCTATTGTCGTAGTAAATTAATATTCCATCCTTTAACCAATATCTTCAATTTATTGAGTTCACAGACAATGGAATATTTTACTTAAGATTCCATTTCTTGACGCCATTCAAGATAATTCAATGTACCGTTGAATCGAAAGTCATTGTGGAAATTCTCGAAGATTCTTGAGCCATAGAAAATAACTTTATAATCTTTTGATTCTTATCTATAGATGGGGTTTTATGTTTATAAGAACTGTAGTTCTTATTGGATTACTGTGATAAATGAGTGTCGCCGGAATGGTGCGTCGTATCAAAAATCAACTCGCGTTCACATCAAATCTTAATAAATATCAGTTTAACCCTAAGAATACGTGATGAATAAAAACGCTTCTGGGTGGCCTTATAGACCCGACCTTCCAAAAAGCTTCTGCAAGGTTGACACTATTTAAATAATCTGTTAGTCTTCGATTACTAAATAACAAAATAAATACAAGTTATTTAGAGCTTATTTTAACATTGAGTTTAAAATTTGCATTTTAATAAAAATATGACGCTAACACGCAATAGAAAAGGATTAAGAATCGCAATATTTTGTTTATAGTGACGACTTTTGGCGTTTGAAAAGTAAACTCTATTAAAAATTTAGAACTGGAGCGACACGCGATACAAAAATATTTAAATTTCTTTAATACCAAAATTTTTTTCAAACGCCAGGTCAGTTGGACCCCTGTGACATTCGATGATTGATGAAGTACTGTATTTTAATTAATAATTATTTAGACTTTTTAATTAAAACGAGTTATGTTGCTCGTAGCTTGTCTTTTTAATGCAACCAAAAAAATATTAATTAGTTCTTATTATGGGTCCAAAAATATAGTATTGTAAAACTGACTTTTTTATTTCCACAACAGGATCAACACTTATAGAATATAAAGAAGTAGAGGCCAATGATATAGCAGAACCGCGAGTTCGCTTGAAGACTGAGTGGACTGAGCAACTGACATCAAGGCTGACTATCAGTAAACTACTGCCGACTGATAGCGGGAATTACAGCTGTGTTCCTACTATGGCTGAGGCGGCATCTGTTAATGTTCATGTTATTAACGGTGAGCTAACAAAGTATTTATAGAATTATAGTAACGATTATAACTGGTTATTGGGTCACCTTCAGACTGAATGGACTGAGCAATTGACAACAAGACTGACTATCAGTAAACTACTGCCGACTGATAGCGGGAATTACAGTTGTGTTACTACTATGGCTGACTCAGCGTTTGTTTTTTTTATTCTTCTTAAAAAAAACTTACAAAAGGGTTTTAATACAGCACTTTTGTATGCAGTTAAAACGTAATTTAACATTTAACATACAATTATTATGTTGCAAATTTTATAAATAAATCAGAGCATTCGAAATTCTCTTGTGCCAATAATAAATGTTCATGAATCATCGGCCTTGATAATTGTACAAATGTAATTGTATCACAACGAAATACTGATATTGTAGATACAGGTATTGTATGTTTTAAAGTAATATTATATTTAATTGTATTATCATGTTTCATTTCTATAACAATATACTATCAATGAAACGGAAACAATACTTTAATCGCTGCCAAAATAATGTCACATTTTTGTGTACCAGGATTTTATACCGAGATTTATAAAGTAGCGTGTTTTGTGATTATTCGGATCTCAATTTATTTAGTAGTTTTTGCGTGAAATCCAACTATTGGCTAGGATTAATGAATTATCCATCCATACTAATATTATAAATGCGTAAGTAACTCTGTCTGTCTGTCTGTCTGTCTGTTACGCTTTCACGCCAAAACTACTGAACCGATTGTAATAAAATTTGGTACACAGATGGTCTAGAGCCTGAGATAAAACATAGGCTACTTTTTAACTAAAACAACGGTTATAAGGGGGAGAAAGGGGAAGTTAAAGTTTATATGAAAGTCCACGCGGACGGAGTCGCGGGCAACAGCTAGTAACCAATAAAGCTAAGTGGCTCAGGATGGAGTTCACCTTTACAATAGGAAAAGGATTTGTGACAAAGGAATATAAAGGATAGGGTACATGTTGCAATACTAAATAAAACTTGTACTAACATATAATTATCACTAACGAGGTACGTCCGCACACTACGGCAGTTCACAGTCGAATGTCCACATACTTCATGGCAATGGCACCACTACCACCTCAAAAACTGTTATATTAATATGCAGAATGTGTATGAAATGTTTGAAATATATTTAGCTCTGTAATTAGGTAGCTCGTCACGTCCTCATACATATTCAGACGGTCGACCTAGCACAAAAATTACAAATTTAAATTTACAAAAAGATATTTTTGCAAGCAAATGTTAAATCGTAGGGGATTTATGCGAATATGTTATGCGAGGTAAAATCGACGTCGTGTCCTAAAAACCTCCTTTCTAATAATACTCTGCCTAAAGGCTGCTTGTTGGAAGAAGAAATATTTTTACAGAGAAACTATTACGTAAAAGCTTATACTAACTTTATATGTGATCGTGGAAAACTGAGCAGGAGAACCTCCTGATGGTAAGCGACCACTTCCTATACACGTTGACTTAAAATAAATAAGATAAAATATCCTTTATTGTCTTCAAAACTTCTAACAATACAAAGAAAATACAAAATTAAAATAAGACACGACTCAACTTACAATCTAAAAGAATTTATGGTTAGTGGAAAGTTAGTGAAGACAAAGGGTGATTGGCTCAGCTTGTGCTGTTCAGTGCTGGTTGCCCTGAGCAGCGCTGGTTTTCAGCCATCCCCATTCCCTGTGGTGTTATGTGGGAATAGTGTGGTGCCACATCCACCGCAAAGAATTATATAAAAGCAGCAAAGCTGTGCCTCACAAATCTCTCATAAGATGTTATCACTTGATGCCAGTTTTCTGTGGGAAGGTGGTACACTAGTACACAATCCTTATAAGATACCCATGGCTAAAAAATGCTATGCTTATAATAGCTTGGTAGAGGTATTCCGCCCAAACTGTAATAGAAGACACAGATTTTGTTACAGTGGAAAAATCCTCAAAAGATAGCCCTGCTTCTTTAGAAATGGACTATATATCTGACTTCTGCGACCAAAACTATGTTCTGTATCAGCGCAGCAGGTAGCAGTCACCTTTGAAGACTCTTCCGTGAAGAAATCAGACCTACAAATCAAATTCATACCATAAAAATAACCTCCTATTTGTATTCCTTAACAAATTACACTCATTAGGAAAGGTTTATGAGATTAGCGGTAATTATCCCGCTTTATTTCAGTCGAGACAATGCAAAAGATTATCCAGGTCATTTTGAAAGGTAGCATTACCGTTACAAAATGTATAATCGTGGGTTATTATTACAATTCCTTGCTTTAATTTATGTTTGCTGTAAGTCTATTGTCTTAATGTTTATTTACTTCGCTTAATGCTGTGTCATATTTAGGACTGGTTCCTCGTTTTCTTACTAACTTGAATTATTAAATTTCAAATGTCTTATTATAAAAAATAAATAGTATTAATTTCATTCACACACATACACACACACACACATACACACTCACGTCTGTATATGATGCACAGTTCATACACGGCACAGATAGACAAATCTGTCTCAATGCATAATCTATACTAATATTATATATGTGAAAGTAACTATGTCTATCTGTCTGTCCTTCTATCTTACTGGGACGCCTGGGGAAGGCCATAGGCTACTTTTTTTTTTAAATCATCCCCCAAAAGGTTGCGTGAGGGGAAAACTTTTATAATTTTACGCTTACGCCAAACCGCTGAACCGATTGTAATGAAATTTGGTACACTGATAGTCTAGAGCCTGAGATAAAGATAGGCTACTTTTTAACTGGAAAAAAGGGTTATAAGGGGGGAAGGGGGATCGAAGTTTATATGAAAGTCCACGCGGGCGGAGTCGCGGGCAACAGCTAGTTTGTATATTATAGCTAAATGTGTCTAAATACGTAATGAGTAATATGATATAAAAATGAATCACAAAATGTGTTGGTAAGTGCATAACTCAATAATGTCTAGACCGATTTACATAATTCTAATTTAATTAATTAGTAGGGTTGGATAGGAACAGCGTACACGAAGTCGCGTTGGGCCAGCCAATCAGTAATACTATATATCGGATATATATTATATCATCCTATATAGATGTAGCTAAATTCAAGCTGAATGTTATCCGACCGACAGTTCAAGATATACGAGCTTTCAAACAAACAAACCATCAGCTTCATATATAATTTTTTTTTATTTTTATTGTAAAGCGGGCAAACGAGCAGCAGGGGTTCTTGACTATAAGTAATCACCTCCGCCCATGAACGCTCGAGAGGGTCTCACGAACGTGTTGCCGGCCTTGATTTAAGGAAATATCAAATTATAGGAATATGATAAATTCGGATAGTCTTGTTAACAAGTTTTATTTTTAACAGGTGAGCATCCAGCAGCCATGCAGCACGGAAACGCGAACACAGCATCACCCTGTGCGCTGTCGGTCAACCTCCTTATATCCCTCTACTGCACTCTAGCTACTCTCTACGCTAGCACCGTCGACGGCTTCAGATGAAAATAACAAAAACACTCTTCGAACGAAGAAAAAGTGAATAAAAAAATCAATAAGTGATGTAAAAATGTAATTTTATCGTAGTTCTAATCTATTTGTAAAGTTAGTTTTTATATTTTCAAATCTTTATTGAATAGGACTCGTTTACCTGATGTTTTAATAGACTTTACTTTCGGTTAGGAGGTTCTTTACGTGAAGAAATCGCCGGAACTTTGTATAGGTCGCGTCACGAATGTTTAGCGCTGGACGAGAATAGCTGCGTATCGGTAGAATCGCGCTCGAAATTGACGTATTGGTGCGAGAAAGTCAACACGACTGGGACAACCAATCAACGCTCGCGCTTCCGACGATCACGCGCCCCGCGCGCCGCGCCGTCCCCTCGATACCTTATTTTTGCTTCTGCGCAGGTTTCGTTCAGCGCTAAAGTAACGTGACGCTGTAGGTATAACCTACAGCTCGATTCATAAACCCTTAATCTATAACTGGAAAATTTATCATATTATTTTTTTAAGAATTTTACACACTAACTATATCTTTTACCCACGCATATGCAAAGAGATTATTTAACCTTAAAGTTAGTTCAGAGAAAATATATTCCGTTATCGCAAACGTATCTTATGTTATAACATAGTAAAGCAAAATCGCTTTCTATGTCTTAAATCTTTAAAACTACACAACTTATTTTCATGCGGTTTATTTAATAGATAGATTGATTCAAGACGAAGATTTATGTGTATAATACATGCATAATGCAGCTAGTAAAGTATAGTATAATTGAATAATTTCTAACATTGTTCATACAATAAAATTTTCAATTTCAAAGTGCCATACACGATTTTTCCTATTAAACTTCGTGGAATTAATTATAAGTTCGGTGAGAATTAAATCTTGATCCCGCTTTGCGATAACTTCAAAGGTAGTTTGTTATGCATTATAACTTCGCAATCCATAATCGATAATTAATTTTAGTCCACCTTGTTAAGCGAATATAATTCTAAGTTGAAATTTCTCGCTTAGGTTATCAACACCTGCCTTTTAAATAAACTTTTAATTGCTGCGAAATAAAATTTTAGCTTTGCAAGAATTGCATATGGCATAAGCAAGTGTTGCCATCCTATAAATAAAAGAATACCCAAGAAGTAATTTGTTGCAAATTAAAATTCGATCTAACAAGCACAAGCTTCCGGCATAAGCAAGTGTTGTCAACCTAAAACGAAAAAAAAAACCTAAAAACCCGTTCAAAGTCACACCACACTCACACACTTAAAATTAGGACCCCTTTTCATCAACCTTGTACAAAATCAATTTGGCGTGTCACAAAAAGATCAATGATCCCATGTGGGTTTATTCGGCTCATTTATTTTCAAGACCGAGAACATATAAAATTATCTCTTTACCCCTTTTATTTAGCGGTAATTCAATACTTTGGAACTGGGTCGTGTAAATAACTCGCACGTTCGGGCAACATTTTATTAAATTTGACATTAGGTATATTCTAACGTCAAATTCGAAACGACATAAAAAACCGTAATAAATATTTTTCGTAACCCTTGATTTAAAGACCTCGATATTATTTTAAGTCGAAAATAATGTTATATATTTCTTACATATAAAAAAATACAATATTTATTAAAATTTGTTCACGATGAATATGCCCTTACTCGTTAATATGAAAACCCCACTGTGTTCCGTCTTACTGTATCGTCTGAGAGAAACGCACACCTTCACAAAATATCCCTTAAAGTACATCTTACTGAGAATTTTCAATCAATCATACAGAAGTGCTCGTAGAATATTATTGACTTTGGAGAAAAGAAGGTACCAAAAACCCCACTGTGTTCCATCTTACCGCATTACAGCATATAGCAGGGGTCACAGGTACCTTTACATTTACCTTATTCAGATTGCTTTACTTATATCATATTTAACATTTATGATTCGCATGAAAAATACCCAAATGTTTATCATCAGTGTTCTGTTCATTTTCTCATAGTGTTTTAAGTTATTATAATAAAATGAACCAAAGAAATATGTTTTCCAAAACCTTCAGTTAAACATTTACATATAAATAAATAGCTATGATTATGTTGCCTTTATAATGAGAATATTTTATTACCAATTGTTGAATAATAAATGATTTAATTATTAATATTCCATATGTTCGCTACATTCATTTAACAAATTTATAATGATCTAAAATTTGTTTATTGATAAGCAATAAGCCTTAATTTTTAGTTCTTGTAAGCATTCAATTTAAGTAATAAAATAACAGAAACTAACCTTATATAATAATAGTTCTAATGAAATTATATCATCTTAAGTTTGAAATGGCAAAAAGCTCAAAATAATTAATTAATTAGAAATCCTTTTGATCCGCAAAAACAAACAAAATGGAGGAACACAAACTTGAAATTAGCGATCGTTTTTCAACTTTTAAATTGAAAACTAAAAGAGAACGGTGCCTACGTTTCATGGCCTTCTAATTTCTTCGAGAATGTAAATATACTTAATTAAATTTAGCTAGCAACTTAACGAGTGGACGAAAGCGTTTCTTGAAAGAGTTTGCATTTGTGAAACTGATTTTAAAAAAGGAAGCTTCTTAATTTGACTGGCTTTTGTATCTGATGTTTTGATTGTGATGGTTTTTAACCGACTTCAAAAAAGGAGGAGGTTCTCAATTCGTCTGTATGTATAATTTTTAAAATCTTGTGCTGCTTATTATTTGGTCCAGTCTTGACAATTTCATTCATAAATGAAGTATACCAATACTTCTAAGGAATTAATACCTAATATCTTTATCTTTCATATAATAGAAATATTACTACCTTTAGACGACATTTTGCATAAAAATAATATGTATTTCGATTTAATTTAGTACTTTGAGGTATATTTTTAATTTAAAAGGTATTATTTCCAATGAAGTATACCAATACTTCTAAGGAATTAATACCTAAGTAAATATCGCTAAGTTTACAACATTATGTAAAGATATTTTATAAGCAACTTAAGAAATGCTTTCGCCCAGTTTTATTTCCATATAAACCCTGTTTTAAATACCTAAGTTTATAAGTAATTATACTTTATTTTCTTCAAGACACTAATGTTATTTTCCGCACTGTTAAAATTTAGTAACTTCTTGTAAATACGTCACTTACACGATACAATTAGCACCCGATTTTAAATAAATGATGAGATTTTTAGTAAAAAATAGATATATGTAACGTAATTCTTAGGTAATTGTATTATAAAAGTTGTAAATAAGATTCGTTTTATTGAAGGTTTTTTTTTATATAAATCGTTGGATGGGTTCATGCATTATGTAACGTCAGAGATAGGAATTTTATATAACATAACGTTAGGATGATAAACTTTGACAAATAAATAATAGATAAATATTTATTGGTGGTTTTATTTCGTTATTATTTGAGACTGTTTGAAGGGACAAGAAATATATCGTATCGTAACATTATTTTAGAGATAAGTTTAGCATCTTGACACCTTGACAGCTGGTAGTCAAGCACAGTGCGTTTTCGCAGAAATTTTTTGCCACATACGACCATCCTGTGGAATCAGCTTCCTCATGCAGTGTTCCCGAACAAATACGACTTGGGGACCTTCAAAAAAAGAGCGCACTTATCCTTAAAAGGCCGGCTACACACTCGTGACAACGCGAGTGCTCATGGGCGGCGCTGATCACTTCACATCAGGCGACGCGCTTGCTCGTTTGCCCCCTATTATATAAAAAAAAAATAAAATAAAAAATAAAAACCACCTTATAGAAAATTTTGAAATAGGTTTTTTGAAAATTATTATTTAGATATACATATTATTGTTATATAGATAAACCTGCATTTCTTCACTACATAGTATAAAACTAAGCCGCTTTCTCTGTCCCTATATCTCTATGTAAGCTTAAATCTTTAAAACTACTAATCCGATTCTCATGCGTTTTTTTTAATAGATAGATTTCTTTTTGCTTCTTTTTTCCTGTACAATAAAGAATTTATAATTATTATTATTAACAGTTTCTACAGAAATAATAAAGTATGAATTAGAATCTATACAAAGCCGAAGACTACGCCTAAAGCCAAAATAATAGCATAAAAATCAGTATTTTATATCTCGACCATAAAAGCAGTATATTTCTTCAATTTCCAAATACAATGAATTATATTGTAAAGATAGCAAAAACTGGTAATAACGTTCGTCGTAAATGCCTTTACGGGTACATTTTGATATTTCGTGGAATATTACTGAAGGCATAAATTTTGGGATAAACTAGTTCTGGAATAATATGTATGATGAAAAGACTATTTATATGTGAAATAAGTACTTACTCAATTTTATTTTTAAGTAGCTTCTGACTGATGTTTCTAATCACTTCCTATATGATGTCTATTGTAGTCGAAAACAACGGTGTATTAAGACATTTTACATTACAAAATTTATTAAAAATGTATTCCATAGATCAACCTTGTAAGTTTGTTTTGCGATGTTAGGCGATGATGTCTGGAAAACCTTCCGTTTATGAAGTGTCGAAAGCTAAATCTATACTAATATATAAAGCTGAAGAGTTTGTTTGTTTGTTTGTTTGTTTGAACGCGCTAATCTCAGGAATTACTGGTTCGGATTGAAAAATTCTTTTTTTATTAAATAAACAAGGTATCGAGGAAGGCTTAAGGCTGCATAACATCACGCTGCGACTAATAGCAGTGAAGATATAATGGAAAATATGAAAAAAACGGGGAAAATTATTCATCTTTGAGGGCTTCCTTTGCGTGCGCTGCAAAAACGGTTCAAGATACCAAAAAATGTGTATGAAAGAATTATTCCTCTTTAAATGATCTAAAAAAAAGTCCGGGACAGTATATGTCTATCTTCTAAGATTGACTCATTATAACATAATAATAGAAATAGATCCGACGGGGACGAAGTCGCGAGCAACAGCTAGTAATATAATAAAATGTTTGTTCGTCTATAAATGTGTGGATTTAAAGAATTTTTGATGTATGGCTTTGGACTATTGGACTTTTTATTCCACAGGAACGCCTTGGCTTTATCTCTATGCCTTTTTATCTTCCATTTCCCTACCACTCAAATTGACTCGCAGAAATTGCTAGTTAGAAATAAGGTCGCCTCTTGTACATTATTCTTTGTGGCTTTTTTACTTGTACTTATTTTGTTATATTTGTAATGTACAATAAAGTATTATCTAAATATATATAATTCAAAGGTGACTGACTGACATAGTGATCTATCAACGCACAGCCCAAACCACTAGACGAATCGGGCTGAAATTTGCCATGCAGGTAGATGGTATGACGTAGGCATCCGCTAAGAAAGGATTTTGATCAATTCTAACCTCAAGGGGATAAAATAGGGGATGAAAGTTTGTATGAAAATCCACGCGGGCGGAGTCGCGGGCAGCAGCTAGTTAATAAATAAAAGTATACTTATATATAAAACAAAGACGGGTTACAACACTTATAAATCGAGATCGGCTAGACCAATTTTCATGGTTTTTGGTTCGTTGGATTTGTCCCCGCCCCGAATAGCAGAATATATTTTAAAAATAATGAAAACTGTATGGGGTCTAACAGCTAATAAATAAATAAACGTCAACTATGCGTACAAAACTGCATGACAAGGTTAGTATTAAACAAATCAATGTCCTTCTTAGAACGTTATAATGGAAGCAGTTGCTGCATAAGTCCCGCTGCGACTAGCTTCTGAATAATTGAACACAATATTACAATTACGAGTTAGTCAACAAATATTGAATCTCAAGTTTGCCGTGTACCTAGTCACATCTATGCAGCTTACATATATTGCATACTAGAACTTGTCGCTTTAGCATTTAATAGTACTAAATATATAGATATTTAATTACGAGAATTAATTTAACATCGTAACAAACTTTTGCAATTTTAATATAATCATTAGAATTGAATTCTTGTTGCTTTTTCTATAAAATAGAAAGCAGGGTAAACGAACAGAAAACCTGATGAAAAGTGGTCGCCCATGAACACTACTGTAGCTTGCAGCTCTGGCAGGGTTGTCAGTCTTTTAAAAAGATGTACCTATAGTACGCGTCACGAATCTTTAGCGCTGAACGAAACCTGCGTAGAAGTCAAAAATAAAGTATCGAGGTAGCGGCGCGGCGCGCGGGGCGCGTGATCGTCGGGTGCGCGAGCGTTGATTGGTTGTCACATTCGTATTATCTTTCTCGCACCAATACGTCAATTACGAGCGCGATTCTACCGATGCGCAGCTATTCTCGTCCAACGCTAAACATAAATAACGCGTACTATACTTACGTTCTCTTCTTGAAGCACCCCAAGTCGTAAATACGGCGAGAGAGCGGATTCTACAAGCTTAGTAATGATAGTCAAAAATTATAAAAGAAAGTTGCATTATAGCTATGTGTTGCTTAAAGATGAAGTAATTTAATTCTAATTTTGTGATTGGTCTGCGTAGATCTGACTGTAGGTATCATTTATTGGAGAAGATGGACGAAAAGAATAATCAAGATAGTGAAAACTATTGTAATATTTTTTAATTAGTCAAACCTTCTTGGTTTATTACAATGATTAAGTTCAAACTTAAAAATATTATACATTCCGACGAATTGAGAACCCTACTCCTTTTTTGAAGTCGGTTAAAAAGAATTGTGACTGGCATTTGTCAGCTGCTATAAAAACCTCAGCCGTCAGAGAATCAAAGTTATATGAAAGTCAAAGCGGACGGAGTCGCGGGCAACAGCTACTATATGCATAGATATGACATTTACCTACACATATAATAAAAATGTAACGAGTCGCTGTATGTACATGGAAGATATATGAGAAAAAATATTATAGGATACCTTTATTAACGCAATAGAATCCAAAACAATGATTTTTGAAATTTTTGTCTGTTTGTCTGTTTGTTTGTGCACGCTAATCTCAGAAACGGCTTATCCTATCTAGATGGGGTTTTCAATGATATATTGTGGTAAGCTTCACTTAACATTTAGTGTTTAATTCATGTCAATCGGTTGATAAATAAAAAAGTTATGGCAATTTAAAAAATCACGTTGAACTCGCTGAACGTTTGTTGGCGCGGGTTAGGCATTTTCAAAAATGCTGCCGAAAGTCACTTTTCTAAGCGGGCGAAGTCGCTGGCACAGCTAGTACATAATATACGCATACATTACTTCGAAAGTGGGCGTCATATTATAATGTACTAGTACTATTGTTTCGATGTAAATTACGTCGTTTAAGATTATTATACAGAATTAATATCGTGAAATGTATAATATAACATATTATAGGGCTATTCAAATTTCGCAACATTGATTGCATTCAGTCAAGCCTGTAGTAAATCATCAATTATTATGTATACCTACTCAATTTCTACTAACATTATTATATTGGGAGAATAATTCTATTTGTATGTTTGTCTGAATGCCAGAACCATTGCACCGATTTTGATGATTTTTTATAGAATTAAGCTAAAAGCTTATTATTTTAAAGAAAATAAAGGAATAAAGCCCTTATTTATACTATTTTTTCCTCTCTTGAAAATCCATTATGTTATTTTGCAATGGTAATAGTTCTTGGATTCAATATTTTCGAAATACCCTCCAAATTAAAGGACTTATTTTTTTTAAGTTGAATAGTACGTTCAAATAAAGAACGAATAAACTTTTTAGGGTGACGTGTTTTAGGTGTCGAAACCCTTATAATGTGCAGAAAGGTGAATGTAACCCTCTGAACTAGAGGAAAAACTCGACCAGTCGAACCACTGACTGGCCGGCCGTCAGGCCCCAATGGTTCGATGTCGACAAGTTGTATATATACTGTCGCGAAAAAATATCGTAAGCGCGACTCGGCGCATTAGAAGCGGTCCTTCGTTAAGTGAAAACTTGAAATTGTACTAAAATAAAATCACAAAGCATATTCTGAACCAATTATTAATTTAACAAGCTAACAAGATGTTAATACTTTAACAATTTAATATAAACACACACAACTAACTGGCAACACAGAATAATGGGGAGGCAAAATTAATTTTGATTCAAAAACATGGCAATTTTATACAAAATACGAGCTGGCTTCTATATAATTGCTTTCAAGCTGATATAACATGCATGAGTTGTATGCAATAACAAACGTTCCGCATTGTTCTCGTATGGCTTAATCCGTTACTAAATTTTTTTGTTAACTGACAATGCATAATAATGCCTTAATGCTTTTGTTTCGTGCTTTAGGCTTATAATAACTTGTACCGGATTTCTTAAATGTTATGAACTAGTCACGCCCTGAAGTTTTACGTGTAGTAGTTTTAGTTCCGGTTCAGCTTTTTTCTGGTATAAATAAATAAATAAAATAAATAAATAAATATTTTCAGGACATTTGTACACAGCGCCATTTAGTTCCAAGCTAAGCCGAAGCTTGTGTTATGGCAATTAGATAACGGAATAAATTACAAATACATACTTTTATTTTGTAAATACATACATACAATACATAGCAACACCCAGTAAAATATAAATAGAAATTACAAATATATTTTTCCGGTGTGGGATCGAACCCACGACCCTTCGCGCAGAAAGCAGTTGTGCTACCACTGCGCCAAGCGGTCGTCAAAGTATAGAAATAACATATGGTCTCATCTACCTGTATGTAAATTTTCAGCCAAATTAATTCGGTAGATTTTGCTTGGAAGATTAACGATTATAGGTATTTTATTTACATTCAATCTAACAAAACTTTCTATTTGTAAAATGAAAAAATAATCCTCTTTATTAATATCGTATTTGTAATTTTTTTACAAAAAATATTTTAAGGCGTTATGTAGATGTATGTTTTTATGCGTTAATGTTGATTGAGATAAAAATCACATATAGTGCAATAAACTTGGGTCTACATTAAAAATACTTACGGATTATAATTTATATCGTACGCATTAAAAGATGGAACGATTGTAAACGTAATTCGTTGCTTAAAATGCTTCTAGACTGTCCTCATATTAAATTTATTTTCATTTATAAATTGTGCAGTTACAAAAAGTCGCATTTATGATATAAGAATAAAACAACAGCTTATTTTAATATAAAAATAATCCACATTTTCCATAAAATACGTGTCTCTTTGACTTCTATTCCAACGAACCCCTCGCTAGAAATCACAATGGATGTTTAAAACGTAAATTACTTGCACAAATTGGGAGAATATAAAAGGTGTTTCGTTTGAATTAAAATTTTCTGTAGCCCCGTTTGAAAAAGGCCGTTACAATTTTTATTTTCTTTGGCCCTTTGTAATAGCTATTCACTTTCAAGTACGATGTATGTAATTGTTTACTTAACATAATGTCGATTGATTTATTTGAAGGAATTTGTCGCATCATTGCAAATATGGCTTTAGTTCAGATAGATCCTACTAATATTATAAATTTGAAAGTTTGTGAGAATGTATGTGAGGATGTATGTTTGTTATTCTTTCACGCAAAAACGGCTGGGCCGATTTAGTTGAAATTTGGAATGTAAATAGGTGAAATCCTGGATTAATACATAGGATAGATTGCGTCGCGGTATTGGTCCGGGAACGGGAACAATGCGGTTAAAACCGCGGGGCACTGCTAGTATTTCATAAAAGCTATTTTTGTCATGTCATTGTATACTCTGATACTAGTAAAACCACCAATACTTATACACATAACAACAATGAAGATTAAATTACAAACCTATTTTGGGATGAATTGGGCGAGGTACCTCTCCGAGAGGTCCAGCTACCCACACAAAATATGTTTAAAATTTGTCGGAGATAATACTATTGATTAAGTTCATAGGAATTGCTTGGTACCTTTTTTATTCTTCTTTATCTCCTGTTTTTTATTTCTATATCAATATTCTAAATTCTCCAAACCTTTTCATCCTTATAAAGGCTGCTAAAACAATTGCGAAGTATCTAAATCTGACTGAGTAATTAATAACAAAATTTTAGGGCACCTGTAATATAAAAGGGCAAGTCAACCCAATGTCAAACGTATTTTTTTTTTCAACTAGGCTACATATAGTAACACTTGAATCGTCATGGTATTACAAAACATTTACCACCGTTACAGAAGGCAGCTTCTACAGAAAAGAACCGACAAGAAACTCTGATAGTTGCTCTTTTTAAAATAAGACTATTATAATATTTATACATGCAAAAGGTCACCGTCCTGCAAGCGTAAACAAATATCGTTCCAAGGGTTTTTGTCTTCAATATATTCATTTAATGTATACTATATTTATATAGCAAATTGTTCAAGTAATGGTGCGAAATTGTAAAATAACTATACAATTGTTTTTCTCCTTGTTGGTGCTCATTTATTAATCAATATTATTAAGAAGAAAAGTTTGTGTTTGTTAAATTGTTAGGGGTTATCTCGGGATCTACTGAATCGATTTTAAAAATTCTTACACCAATAGAAAGCCACATTATTGCTAAGTGTCATAGGCTGTATAAAAGAATAAAAAAGGATAGTTAACATTATGCCCAAAGTGGGCACGGGTCAAGTATTATAAATAAATATGTCATAGAAAACGATATTGCTAAATATTAAGATGCTGATGGCACGTGGGCACGTGGACAGAGTCGTATTTAAAAGAGTGGGTTTTCGGTATCGGGGACGTGATTCCTATTCGGGTCACCATACAGTTCATACCTTCAAAACGATAGTGTCTGATTAGTGGTTTACCACTGATCTGATATGATTTAATTGCAATTGTAATGATGCAACAGGGGAAGTGAAGTTATAATCCACGTCTACATTATTATTCTACGCTATCTGCGAAAGAACCCTGCACTACCTAATCCAAATGGTGACGGCACTATCGCTCAGCCGTCGCTGACGCCGTCAAATATATTACACAAATAAGTATCCTAAAAGAAAAACTAAAACTATCTCAAAATATGCACCTCCCTATGGAGATAGAACTATTTCTATACAGCGATTGTTAGTCTATGAAACTACGCAAGGTGACAAATCCGGTTTATGCCGGTTCACTCCGGTTCCGTGCCGATGAACATGTCAGACGCAGCTGTGCACGGCTACGACGCATTTTCTTTAGTTTACCGTTATTCATATTATATAAGTAAAGCTGTTCAACTATCTAGAAGGATCTTATTTTAGTATGTTTCGTTTTTGCCGTTAGATAGCATATTTGGTTTTCAGTTTCTAGTGTCTAGTGTTTTTAATTTTGTATCTGTATACCTTACTGATAATTGGGATGTTTTGTTATAGTTTATGAGTTTGAAACTTTTTGACTTAGAACGAGTACTTTTATAATAATCTACAAAATTAAAGACTAGGTAAAATTGAGATTTAAGAACAGATTTGATATTTTCTAGAATAACCTTAAAAACTAAACAAAATATATATTTATAGCAGCAGTTTATTTCATAATTAGTTTCATGGGAATTATAAATCGATATAGAAAACCTTAAAAATATAATGTCGTATTGAAACAGTCATTTTTCTCGTATCTCCCCACTATTCTAAGAGCGGTACAATCAACTTTTAGTCGTCTAGAGGTCTCGTTATAATGGCTTACAGCTTTTTCATGCTCACGTTACAATTAATATGTAAATGTGAAGGTCCCTTCACGGGCTAAACAAACACGTCCTCAGTGTAGCTTCACTTTGTTCGCTCCCGAAATGTAAGTTTGAAAAAGTTAGACTTGAAAGGAAATATGAATTTGTTCAGGTAATAGTTAACTACCTTCGTGAATTTCGTTTTGTTTAAAACTGTGACGTCATTTTTTTTAGTGTTTTTTATTTTGATGGACGATCTATGCTATTGTATCGACAGTATCTTAAACACGTATGCAGATTTCGTTATCTAAAGATGTTATAATATACGTACTTATTGTATACGCAATATAACAATTAGTTTTAAAAAAAATTGCTTTTGATACGATAAAATAGTCATATAACACACGCAGACTATAATTTCGCACCTTTTGTACCTACATACAAGTGTAATGTTTTGTTTTTTTTTCGGGTTACTATTATAGCCAATGAACCAAAAAAAAAACAATAAAATATTACATAAAAAGTTCACAAATTTACTTTCTAAGACTGTTAGTACTAAGATAACGTACGAGTTACAAGCATTATTATAATTACCTATAGATGAAGAGAACGGATGAATCCTTCCTCTGAACCAAATGGCTTCGAAAAACTGGCCGGCTCCAAGGTAAAGTCCCGATGGTTCAATGCCGAGAAGGTAAATGAAGACTCGAAAAAATATCATAAATGCGATTCAGAACTCGGCGCATTAGCAGCTGTCACTGCAGTAAGTAATATGACAAATATACCTATATAAATAACTTTTTTTCTTCTCTTACCTTGAAATAAATTCCAGCACGTTGCTATTTTTGATAACTAAATTTAATTCTAACTTGAAAACTGATACTCGTATTCCTTTAAATGTCAGCGATTCAAAGTCTCTTGACCTCTCAACTGTAGTTTACATTTCCCTTAATTCTGAATTCGGATATCTTCTAATTAAGACATAGGCACTTGTTAGACGTTTTGGAAATTCTTGGGATTGTCCATAAAATGACGGACTTGCTTTGATATTACATGGATTTATATGGAGCTGTTTACTATTATATATCTTTCAATATTTTTATATCTTTGGAGAATGGTTGTTAATTTCAAAATTTTTGATGTTTTATTTACGCAACAATTATAAAAACAAAAAGCAGTGTTTCTACGTTTTCAAGGGTAGAAATAAGCAACTATAGCAGTGGTTTCAAAATTGCTTATAAAATTTATTGACAATTATAACCGTTATTGTTTTACTTGACATCGTTTGCTTGCTTTTTAAATTTTATTGTAGCTAAGAACAGATTAACACATGCATATTTTAAGACTCTGAATATATTACAATAAGGTAGTATATAGTACATTTTTCTTCACAGAATATCCTTCAATTAAAATCTGGTTTTAATCACTCCATAGAACTCTTTCTTCTCGAGCCGCCGTAAGAATAATAAGCTTGAAGCTTTAATATTTTTAATTTAGGAGGAACCTTAATGGCTGTGTCAGTTGTCAAGCTACCTTTTTATGTAAACATGACTGATTTCTTCCATAAAATGAACATTTCTCGTTTAATTATAAACGCTTGGGACGAGCCTATTTGATTTTGATTCGACGAATCACCGACTCAGTCGTGTTGACGGAATGGAATCACGGAATAAATAACACGTTTTTGTTTGAACACAATACGCAGATCAATCCCAGATTATTTTTAGCAAATATTTGAATTAATGTTGATTGACGACAATATGATTTTTGGCCTTCATACGCTTTTTATTTATTATATTCCTTTTGAGGTTTTTTGTTTAGAATGATTTATTAGAATTGTGCTGTTAAATGGCGAGTATTTTTTTGTTTTTATATTTTGTAAAGATCTTTCTGTTATATGGATCTGATAGGGACCCTTAAGATAAGCAATGATTATTTAACGTTTGAAATTCTTAATTCCTTTCCAGTTAACACTTCTATGGACATATACAAAACTGAATCGATATATTTTGCTGCATAGTTTTGAAAGCTAATACACTAAACTCTTTCAAAAACACTATCTTTCTTTTGCTTTAAATTCAGCATAGTATGTTTTAAAAATAATAATAATAAATAAAAATATAAAAGTGTTTATTGCTACTAAAAAAAATACAAATTAAAAACGTTATAAAATCAATACATACAAACAGAAACGTAGCAAAAGGCGACATCTCAGCTAATGCTATACTGAGAGCGAACTCTCAGGATAGCAGTAGCATAGCTTAGATGTTGGTTGTTGGCTGTAAGAAATAACGTTTTGTTGATTAGGACTGAGGGTTACAAACTATTCAATAGATTAAGATTATTTTGTATTGTACCATAATGTATTAAAGAAATTAAATAAAAAGTAAAAAAATGGTAATTCAGCGCTAACAACCTGTTAAGCTGTTCCATCAAAATTAACTTGCGTTCAGCTCGTCTATTCATATTATAAAAAAAAACTAACACGCCGTAACTAAGTCAACCCAAGTAGTCCTAATAACTTGGTTATATACACCCCACTTCATACCCAGTCTTCTTCCAAACCTTCTCACTCACACACACAGCAAACCATTTATCTATATAGACAAGATTAATGACGTCAGCGAAACTCAGACACCTGTCTGCCGAGATTGCGGTATCTGATGTAATTTAGTACTAATTAACCGACTACACTATAATAAATAGTGTCATTCAAGTCTGTTAGTATTGAAAGCTTGCTTGAAGTGACAGTATGTACCTATGACAGTACTACTGAAATATAATGTCTGTATAGGGAGAGTGGAATTATAATACTGTCAATTTAAAAAGTATACTTACATTTAGATATTACATAGAATTGGTGTTCTCTGTTATATGTCATTACACTCATTTATAGAACATTTTTGAGTCAAAATAGTATAAAGGTTATTTCAAATGTGTATATATAATGTTTTAGTCAACTTCTTAATAAAGGAGATGAAATTTTTTTTGGTACATTTTTTAAATTCGTTCACACACTAGATAAGATTAGCTTACTAAGTTTACTAAGTTATCTCTAAATCCTACGTAAGCAAATAAGTCAAATCGTATCCCTTCAAGTGTTCAACTGAATTTTTAGAAATTAGGTACTTAATTTTTCCTACTCCGTAAATCCTTATAAATTTACTCATTTAAGACATTCGAAATATTAAGGAGCCATACCAAAATAAAATGTTTCTTGAATCAGAGATATAAATAACTCAGCCAAATTAAGAACGATTTCTTCTAGAAAAAAATACGAGTAAAAGTGTTTATTATTAACCTACTTCAAGAAACACGCCTACTCACAAATAACAATACTTTAACAAAAGTCCGGGTAGATTAAGAATAAAAAATAAAATAGCCAAGTTTGTGGTAGACTGCAGTCACGGTGTGGGACCGTCGTAAAATGGTAGCATTATGTTCTTTTGCCGTAAGCAACGAAGACCCTAAACTTTTCTCGAGTAATTGAATTGTATGGTTGTTTATGTGGTATTCAATACGAGAAACATGTTTAAGGTAATTGTATTGTTGGTTGAGAAAATGACTGGAGGTTTCTTATTATAAGAAACCGAATGAAAGTTTCTTTGAATTTCTTTATTCCACCTTCGTACTTCAACAAATCTATTGATTTTTAAAAAAATATATTTATACAAGTCTGTTCAGATGTTAACGACCTATGTATTAGCAACACATTGGACGATTCAATTTATATTAAAGCACCGACATACATATGAAATAACATGAATTCGTACGCAGTGACGTACGAACCAACAGTGTTATAGTTTCCAATGTTGACGTTGCAAATTGTTACTTGTAGCATGCAGGCTTCAACAAACAAACTAAACTTTAGATCAAACATATACTGTTATAACTGAATGAAGAAATTCTTGTTACATGTTTGTATTATAGAGCTATATTTGTTTCCTTTCTTGTAATATAAGTATTACTTTGCTGGAGTCTTTTATAATAATTTATTAATTGACGAATAGCAAAGTGTAGGCTTAGTTTGAAGGAATATTTATAAATATTTCAGGACACTTAAATACAGCGCAATCTACTCCCTAAGATAATCAGAGCTTGTGTTATAGCAAATAGATAACGGTAAAATTACATATAAATACTTTAGTTAATAAAATACATAGCAACGCCCAGAGCCCAGAAAAATACAAATGTAAATTACAAATATATTTTGCCGGTGTGGGGATCGAACCCACGACCCTTCGCGCAGCAAGCAGTTGTGTTACCACTGCGCCAAGCGGTCGTCAATAATATAATTCCCCTATCAATATTTACTTTCAAATATAAGATTAATTAACTAACTAATGCGATTACGTGTAATGTTGTTTATGGAGCGTCGATCGGCGTTGATTATTCATCATCCCATCGGAATACATTTATGTGTTTTGGCGATTATCGCGGCTTACAATATTTATTTGTTTATGGCTTGTCGCTACAACGATGTTGAGATTAACGTTACACTATTGTATTACCTTTTTAGGGTTCCGTAGATAAATGGCAAAAACTTTTTTTTTCCAAAACTACTGTTGAAATTTGGTAAGAAGCTGTATTCGATGAAGCAGTTCATGATTTTTACGCAAAAATAGAAAAATAAACATTTTTGGTACTCCCTATACGAATTCAAACGTAACGTTAAAGGGCAACAAGCATATGAAGATAATATGTACCTACTACTTAAGTTTTTCTTTCATAATAATAATAGGAATGCTCTACAAAGTAATATTGATGTGTATATATATTTACATAAGACCTATATTTGCGTATTTCAATCGGAACTAGGTAATCCACTTTACTATAAGTCATATGTCATAGTCCGCGGCAACTTGTCTAGCGCTAATGAGATGGTTAACCAATAGCTAATGGGCAGGACGGGCAGGCATTTCATTGTGTATATATTTAGCTTTTGTTGCCTTTGCCTGTAAAATGAGTCCTACTGTAATGTTTACAGAACACTTTGTATAAATGTTTTGTAGTATTTAGAACAATCAGTAGAAATTAATCAATCATTTTAATATAAACGTGTGAGTTTGTGGTGTTGCATGTAAGTACCTATATTTGTTACTGTTTTATTCAAAAACTATTGAATAATTAGGCTGAAGCTTCTTCTACCCGGTAGATCAGACCAAATATATATCGACGACAAGGCGTTCTCACTGTGCTGCTGGACGCGATAAATAACACTTGTAATTTTTAAAGTATAGTAATCCACATAGATGCCGTTGACGGGTCAACAGTAAAGTTCGTTAAAATATTGTTACCCCTACTTATTTTCTATACATAAAATAAAAACGTAACGAGTCGCTGTCTGTACATGGAAGATATATTATGAGAAAAAAATATTATAGGAGACCTTTATTAACCCAAAACAATGATTTATGGAATTTTTATCTGTTTGTCTGTTTGTTTGTGCACGCTTATCTCAGAAACGGCTTATCCTATCTAGATGGGGTTTTCAATGATATATTGTGGTAAGCTTCACTTAATATTAAGTGTTTAATTCATGTCAATCGGTTGATAAATAAAAAAGTTATGGCAATTTAAAGAATCACGTTGAACTTGCTGAAAGTTTGTTAGCGCGGGTTAGGCATTTTCAAAAATGCTTCGCGGGCACAGCTAGTATTAAATATGTTTGTTTACTATTCCATGCTGGGACTTGCGTACGGATCCTTGAATAGTACGGACCTCTAGCAATATAAGAAATTGTTAAGCAAGAACATAGTTTCATTAACCATGGCCAGCTATGAAGTTAGCAATGCGCACGTTATCCCCACTAAAAACAACATAGCGTCGTTATATATCATACACATATACTCTTTATCCCGTTTGTCGCGGAAACGTCAACTATGTAGAAAAAGCTGCGAGACGCAGGTAGTGTTTTATAAAGAAATGATTTGACGAATGTAAGGAAAATATTCGAGTCAAGATGTTGTTACGTTGAATGATGTCTGCAAAATTTTTATACATATTATAACTAGATAAAACTGTACTTAAACTATTTTTGTTTGTTTCAAACTTATGTCCTTTTTAAATCAAGAATTTTCTAAAACTAACCACATCATCAAGAGTTAATATTACGACAACATTCTATCAAATGTTATAATGTTAACTTTAAGGAACACCTTCAAGACCACAGATTCAAAATCAATAAATAGCCCCGACCCTTATTGGCCTGACATGAACAGATTCCGACTACAATACAATCCTACTTATCCTTATACAGTTTTGGGATATAACTTTTGCCTTTTACGTAGTTCAGCTACTTAGTTTATTATCCATACTAATATGTGAAAGTAACCCTGTCTGTCTGTCTGTATTTTACGCATTAACGCTAAAATTACTGATCCGATTGTATTGCAATTTGGTACACATTTGATTTAGAGCCTGAGATAAAACATAGGCTATTTTAACTGAAAAAGGGTTATAAGGGGGTAGAGGGAGGGTCAAAGTTTAAATGAAAGTCCACGCGGACTGAGTCGCGGGCAACAGCCAGTAGTTTATAAATGAAATTTCAATATAGGAATCAAAGAAATATCAACTGACAAATTCCACACAATTCTTTTAAGTTTTAATTCAAACATTGTAATCAAGCAAGGGTGTTCGACTAATTAGCTAATATTGCAATAGATTTTACTATCTTGATTATTTTTTTCGTCCATCTGCTCCGATATATGCAATAGTAATTATTTACATAAAAAGTACAACTGTTACAATTTTCATCGTTTTTTTTAAATTGCGCGTATCCAGGGCCTCTGAACTCAACAATCCGTCCCAAGCTCGTAGTTTAAACACTCATATGGCTATGATAAATGACGTGAAATACAATTTTATAGTTCAACGACCATTATTATACCGCAACCGCAATCCATTGTAATATCACCGCGGTAATGATACTAATAAACAATAATTTTACTTTATACAATACCTACCTGTTAACGAAATTGTTCCGTGCCATAAACTGGTAGTATTACAAACATGTGGGAAGAGGCACATGTTTGTAATACTACCAGCTCTCCCCGGCTTTGCACGGATATTATAATGGATAGAATAGAAATTCATATATTTTTGACTAGCTGACCCGTGCCCAATTCGTTAGGCATAATGTTAAAAATATTTTTTTATATAGCTTATGACACTCAGCAATTATGTGGCTTTCTATTGGTGAAAGAATTTTTAAAATTGGTTCAGTAGATCCCGAGATTACCCCTTACAATTTAACAAACACACAAATTTTACTTCTTTATAATATTTGTATACATTATTACTAAACGCACGTACGCAAATAATATTTGGGAACTTATATTAGTTATTTATCGTCATCGACATATTAAATTTATTAAATGTCAAAAACACAATTCTTTCAATAAACACCTTTTTATTCAAGGAATAACAGATAGTCCTCTCTGCAGCATGCAAGCAGCAGAGCATGAGAGTAGATGAAACACATGCTTCTACACTGGCCTGCAACTGCCACGTACAGGGTTAAGTACTTAAAAAATACAGGTACGCTCAGGGAGATCACCAGCACCGTGAACAAAGCAGCAGTCTGTTGGCGTTCGTCAATGATTTGGGGTGGAACGAATGAGTTGCTCACCCTGACGCAAAAACCGCGCCTTGAAGTGGAGTTGCGGATATCAGCCCGTAAAACCATACCATACTATATCAAATACAATTTTTCGAATGTTGTGGAAATAGTATGTTGTTATGTAACGTTATGACATAGAAAACTCAAAGTACCTAATGACGAATTTCTGATGATTCAAAAGTGTAACTCAATATTATAGGCTATCATAAAAAAAAATCCTTAGACTTCTACTTTTACATTATAAACCACGCTGTACCTAATAAATCAAGACACGTTAACAGCAAAAGTAACTTAACGACGAGCCCTTCATTAAAATTTATTATTCCTAAAAAATAACGAATTAATATTTCATACAAAACAGGACAGACGTTATCCATTAAACTTCCTTTACATTTCCAAAACTCACAGTCATCTTGTTTTGACCTAGACTTCGTAATTAGACCTAAATATTATGCCTAGTACTTGGAGAAGAATAAGGTAATTCAAACATTCAAAATTACATTAGCGAATGAACTTGCTAAATAATTATATGAATTGTTTCATTTGTTTGAATTAACATTGTTCTCGTAGAGTTTTAATAACTGTATTTAAATGGAAATATGAATGTTTTATTTTTAGGTAGGATTTCAGTTTCAATTTTTAATACATAAAAAAATTATATTTATAATAAGAAAAAAAATATGTATTAGATAGGAGAGTAAAAGAGAGTGTTCGCTATAATAAACTTAAGACAGATGAAACTGGAAAATTATCGTTAAAAAGCTTCAAACTGGTTCTTCTGGTTCCATTCATCCACATTTTAACATAGAATTTTTTGACGAGGTTACATTCACACTTGTCGACGATTTTTACCTAAAGGAATATATTTGGTACGTTTTCTTTGAGAAGCAAGCTTTAGTGACATGACAGCATGGCTTTATAACTATAGTGAATAAATATATCTAGCCTCAGGGAAAGGACTATGGGTAATGTCTTATACCTTCAACAATAAAAAAATAATAAATAAAAATACATTTATTGACAATCATTACATAATTTACAATTGCACAGCTTCCACAGAAGGTTTGCCTGTGTTGTGGAAGACTGGCTCCTTTAATATTATCTCATATTATTTAGTTTCTATACATACATATTGTTGTTAGTGTTATAACTACATAAATATTAAATGTCCGTGTGGGTTTATGCGTTTATTGTGCTTTATGTGTGGAGTGTCAGTGAGTTGTGTGTGTTTGTGTGTGTATTAAAGGTGACCTAACTTTATGTTAAAATATTTTCGATGGATACGAATCTCTTAAATAACATTATCATATAAGGGTACTTTATTCTAATATCATATTTTCTAAATAAATTACCTGAATTATATTTCTCATACAAACATGCTCATAATGTAAACTTGTAAAGTGTAATATGATATAATTATTTTTGACCCTAACGACTGGGGTCCATAAATGACAGTAATTATTATATCCCATTAGCAGAACCTTCAAAGTTTGCTTTTATGGTACTCAAGGTAAATCCGTGGGATAGCTTATTTAAATTTCCATATTGTAATATTGTTTATAGAACTATAAAACTAATGACTATTGAGTCTCTGTTTGTCTATAACTGATATATATATGATATATAACTGATGTCAGTTATAGTATTAGTATACTCGTGAGGTTTTTTATATATTTTATATATTTTTATATTACTTTCTTTTATTTGACGACAAATGTATAGTTCTATTTTTGACAAAAACTATCTTGAATACAAATTTTAACCCTCTTTTATATCACTCTCGTGTTTATACCACTTATAATAATGTTTATCTTGTCCGCGTACTAGATTGTCTCTGTTAAAAAGAAAAAAAAATCGGTTCAGTAGTTCATATGTTAATGGGTAAAGCAAAGACAAATCGAATTTCCTTTTCATTTATTAGTAGGCATTTTTCATTTAGCCGTTAAGTACTTAACGGCTAAATGAAACTACATGCCTGAAAGAAATGGCTAACAGCCATAAGGCTGTCATTTACATGTATTTACCTTTTTATTTCTGTTGTTATATTATTATAAGTAATAGAGAATTTATAAATAAATAAATAAAACCGACTTCATGATAATAACTATTCAACATAAAAATAATCGTTCAACTTGGTTCATATTGCGTATAGAAAATTTCATCCCCAAATTTCCACCCTTAGGGGTGAAATATTTTCTTCAAATTCGCATAAAACCACCCTTTTGATAATACCTATTCAACAAAAAAATAATCGTTCAAATTAGTTCATAATCGGCGGAGATATTGCGTTTAAAAAAGTTAATCCCCAATTGTCCACCCTCGGGGGTTGTTTTTTTATTATTAAATTTAAATAGAACCACCCTTGAGGTATTACCTATACGTCAAAAAAAGAATTTGTTCAAATCGGTTCACAATTGGCGGAGTTATCTCGTAACAAACATAGAAAAAAAACATACGGGTCGAATTGAGAACCGCCTCCTTTTTGAAGTCGGTTGATAAATACACGTACAAACGGGTACTTTTTAATTTCCATACAAATAATACACAGAATTTCCGATACCCAATCTCTACCTCAAACCGAATACGAAAACAAAATCGAATCGTAGCGAATAAAACGCTCGTATCTCTTCGTCGGAACTCGGAAACAATTCCCCACTGCTCAGTGCACGGGCGTACATATTTTATTTCGTTGGTGATAGAGAAAAATATGGAAATCGCCACTTGCACTCAATCTACATAATAAGGCGTTAAGGCGCGGGCGGTGAAGAATTTGTATTGTTTTATTCATGGCTGTTTGCGCTTTTTGGTACAAAACTGTATTGTATATCGTTTACCTTAATATTGGCCTTAGTTTAAGTTTATATCTGTTGTTATTTCGCAATCACTTCATTGTATAAAATTCTATGTATGCCTAAAATTTTAAAAACCACGCAATCGACTTTCATTTTGTTTTCTTTTAATAATAATGATTTAAAAACTTGTTTATTTTATCACCACAAATTACAGATAAAAATTACAATTTGTACAGTGATTCAAGAGGAAGTCTTATATGTATATATGTATAATATATGCGAGCGGGGCGGGTCGCTAATACAATGATAATACATAAATCCACATGTAAAGAGATTTAATAACTAAATTAGACTTAATATTTAATTAAATTTTGTATAAAAATCAAAGGTATAATGTTTCCTATTTCATGTATAAATGTAGAAGAAAATAACAAATAATATACATGCACGTTATGATTGAGAACATGCAAGTTATAAAAAGAATATTACAAATATTTAAATAAATTACCATTATTAAATATTTTAGTTTGAGTATTTTAGGATTTCGTTTTAGGAGACGCTGTTGTCAGGCTTGCTACCGACCGCAACCACAATTGACAACGATAGCTCTGTCCAAAGTGACTTCTAAGTCAAAGTCAAAGTCAAAAGTATCTTTATTCAACTACGATACATACATAAAGTAACACTTTCAAATCATCATGGTATTACAAAACATATACCACGGGTTCGGAAGGCAGTTTCTACAGAGAAGAACTGGCAAGAAAATATTATAGCCTGATAGTCTACTGAAAAGAATCACAAACAAACCAGCCCAACTACGACTACCAAACAAACAAATGTTCGGTAATCAAGCTGTCCAATAAGAATTTCGCTACCATAAAAAAGTGATACAATAACACATAATATTTCTGCGCAAAATCGTTCAAAAAGAAACAACAAATACCTTTAATTTACTTCATCACGCAACGTCAGTCAAATGCGATATGAAATGGAAGTTTATCGCAAAAATAATAAAAATAAGCGCTCGTACGTGCCCGGTAATACGGCCTATTACCGGACTTTCGGGCACCGGTATATGTCGAATAAAGTGGCGTAAACCACGTATTTATTTTTGTTTTTCAGTTTTTAAACAGAAAGTTAAGTAGAATCTGGTTAAGTTGATAATATTCTCAATTTAAAGAAATGTTATACCCAGCACCTTAAAATCCTTGCATGCCTTAACCTCCATCATGATAATACTACTAATATATATGGTCCACATATATACAAATTTAAATGGAATTAATTCCTTGAAAACAGCAATTTTGTAATAATCTTAAGATGACTCGCTTGATTTCGCTCTAAGACTTACCCATAGTTTTCGTTCCATTAATATGAGACCTCCGCCTCGATGATTTTCAAAGGATACCAAGAGACCTCGGGAAAAGGGACTATGAGTAATATCAGACTTGTTCCTCACAGAAACCCCATCAACAATCAACAATCATTACAGAAGAAGATAGGAGTCAGGGGCCACATAAATTAATAAATTGACCTTATTTATGGATAAAGGAACCACTCGACAATTTTTTTTGTGGGTTTTATTCAAGAATTCTTATATAAATATGGTCTATTTTCTTATACCAAAAAGAACCACATCATTTTTTATTGCAAAACAATTTTGGGATGAAAAAATTAACCATAGATGAATTAATTACCATGTTATCTATTTCATATATCATTTAGATAAGAATTCTTGAATAATCCCAAAAATGAAAATTTGTCCAGTGGTTCCAATTTGCATAAATATGGACAATTATATAATTCTATCAGAACAGCTGCACTTTTTTATAAATACAAACAGTAGTTCAATCTGGTACTTATACTTACTTGCTTAGTTTAAAGTTCTATTATAAAGAATATTACTTTAAACCAAATTAATTAACAGAGAGAATTAACTTCCAACTTTGCCGCACTCCGTAGCACTAATGCTACGCTCACGTAGCTAAGCTACGAGCGCTACGTTATGCTACGCCATACTTTTATTGGTCAGATGCTTATTATACCAAAAGCCTACAAGATTTCTATTGAATAGCTCAAATGCTGCACTTCTCTTGTCAGCATTTGAGCTATTCAATAGAAAAAATCGTATATTATTAAGTAATGTTTAATATCAGCTAGTAGAGATTGTTTAGCTTCTCTTAATTGTATTATAAAAACTACATTATGTTTAACGATTTTGTCAAATAAAATTAGAAAAGAAATGATAACAAAAACCAATGGGATCCATATCATTTGATAATCGATTTTCCTTACTGTTCGTTCTCAATAGGTGTAAATAGCGAAATTCGACCATCTAGACTTGATACTAATATCATATCTACAGGTCAAATTTCGTATATAGCCTAGATACTTGATGTGACACCTGATACATCTCTGTTGTATGTAGATGATGTTGTTAGATAATCATAATTGCAACCTTCGAATACATTAACATTACTATGTCTTAAGTCCTTTTTACAATTCATTTAAATACGTTATTAAATGCTGATGTCACTAAATCAAGAATAAAAGATAATAATTATTGTTTATAATTTTATCAGTTTTAGTATTCGTCTAAGTGAATGATAACATGTAATGCTATTATTACTTAGGCTTATACCTTTTACCATAGATCTAGAGAAAAAATTTAAATGAATGTATGAAAAAAAAATAAATAATATAGTTCAAATGAACGTTGATAATAATATCAAGATATTGATTTTTTATTTCTATTGACTAGCATATCGATATTTAAATTTATCGACGCTACGACATCACTTTAGGGCTATCAGCTGTTACGTGTCAATGACCGCATGACCCTATGACAATGCATTTCATTGAAAAAGTTACTGCTGTCTCTAACATTAGAATTCGAAAAGTGATATAATACTTTTGTTTTGATTTTCATATTATCGATTTTATTGATGAATTAATGAAATAAAAAATGTCAAATATGTTTATTTTAATGCGGGGACTTCTATATAGATGCAAAACTAACCTTTTTTTTTTGACGGGGGGAAATCCTCTTACGGATACCGCGTCCTCCTCGGGGGAGAAGGAGGCGGTTATGTCGGACTCGCCTAAAATCGGCCACTAGCTACTAAAACCCACCGGTGTTCCGTCGCGCACCCTTTCGGGGGGCGGACTCGCTGAGGACGCACGAAGCAATCTTCCGCAGGCCCGCCAAGATACAAAACTAACCTAACCTAACCTAATTTAATAAAAATAAAGCTAAGTAATCAAGTTCTTTTTACAATGATACAAAAACTATGACAATGATACAAAAATAATAAGAATATAAAATTTATAATGATACAAAAAAACTACGCAAGACAATACGGCTAACCTTTGAACCGCCGCTTTGCAAAACGGCTCTGTTTTGTAAAACGGCTAGCCGTAATGTAATACAGCGGATTATACAATCCGCCTGCGACATATAGACTATCTATGACCATCTGAACATCACACAAAAATATTACCACACATTCCTGTTACACTATGTAATGTAATGTCCACAAGCAAAATGATTTGAGGTATATAATGATTATAATGTATTATATACGTGCTTTTAAAGCGTAATCGATAAATTCTAACACACTCCATTGCATAGTTAATTGAATTGTTGTTTCTGCGGTTCAAAATACATTACATTTTCACTTCAATGCTTGAATGTTGGAGGACGAATTACTAGAATAGTATATTGTATCTAAACATATTATTAATACTCATTGAACATTCAATATATTATTTGAGGACTACTCATTGGATGAGCAAATATTATTATTATGTAACCATGGAAACGGTTCGGTAACGCTCGCTTAAGCTGTTACTGAGGCAATATGACTTAGGGAGCTTCAAGAAGAGAGTGTATCTCTTTTAAAAAGGACGACAACTTGCTCTAGATACATCAAGCTCCACGAGCATAGGCGGCGATCACCATTTCTTATAAGGTAAATCGTTAACTCGTTTATTCGATAAAACGAAGTCGCTTTCTCTGTGCCTATATAAAAAGGTATGCTTAAATGAAGGTGAAACAAGAGGAAGGTATATACCTAATGTATTTATATATAGTATAATATTAAATAAGAATCATCATTTTGGTAACATGTTTTGTAATAGTTTTGTAAAATCCGTTATTGTTCTAGTTTTAGTCCCTTTTTACCCGACTGCCAAAGAGGGTAATGTTTTTCGAGTGTATGTATGTATGTATGTCTGTTCCTTTGTGACCTCCTGTAGCCTAAACGGCTTGATGGATTTTGATGTATGAGGTATCGTTAGATTTGTCTTGATTACGGGAGTGTCATAGGATACATTTTATCCTAAAAGTCCCACGGGATAAAGACATAATTACTCTTTTTTTAGTGTGCAGTCGGGTATTTTGTTTTTTAATAATAATTACTTGTTATTTTTAATTTTTTCTTTCTTTCTTTCTTATATTATGGCATTAGCGTTTAGCTTTTTGCCAATGTCAATGTAATAAGAGGCAACGTGGTCAAGATAAAAGTCGATATGAGTCAAGTAAAATCGTCATCAAGTCGTCTTTAATCCAGTCAGTAAGTCGTTCTGCCCTTCGTAAAGTGATAGTGAGCTTTACGAAGAACCTCGACGAATCTTGGAGCAATCGGAACGGCGCTACTAAGCGCTCTCAAATGAATTCTTCATTTCTTGGACACTTATTAGCTAATTTACTGCATGATACACTATCACAATCATGCATAAAATCACTTTATGCACCAAAAAAGGAATATTCAATCGAGATTACATATAGACGCCGCACGATTCCCGCCATTTGAGCATGCATTAGAATATAGATTATAAATATAAAAAAGAAAAACTATCTTTTTGATTGTCGTATTTAAAATCGGATCAAGTAAGATGTTACAAATATAGCTGTATCCTTCAAATAGGTCGATATGATCATCTGTTACAATAAAACGGTTCCGATGATTTCTCGCCGCCCTCAATCGATCACCGACCCTATTATAATTGCAAAGAGCCTCTCAATCAGGGCGAAAAAGAATTCCGAAATCCCAACTGGAACCTTAGATATGTGAAGTGACAACCCTACGCGATTTATAAGACTCAAGGCGACGTTTTGTGAC